>JAADWT010000194.1:0-29148 GCA_023336285.1 Pythium grandisporangium
AACACATAACATACCACGTGGGGGAGGGGTCTATTCATTTGGATGCATTCACGTTGCTCTCGCGTGTTCTCTCTTTCTGTCTCTCTATCTCGTCAGGTGGTGGCCTCACAGCCTCAGCAGAAGCACTGATGGCGCTGGTGGTGCTGCTGTCACCTGCACACCGTCTTGTTCCTCCATTCACTTGCGTCATCCTTGGAGGAGGCACGTAGTCTGGTAGTTAGTTGGTCCTCGATCGACACGGCGACGTTCGGAGGCTTCTTGGCTAGTGTCGGGCCTTGCCCCACGGCGACCTATTGGTCCTTCTTGCTCTCGACGGGCGAGCCCTCGTCGCCCTCCTTGGTGGTGGCGGCCGCACACTCCTGCAGCCAGCGCTGGCGCACAAGCAAACTCCAGAAGAAGCACGGCACGAAGGGCGCCAGCACGATGTAGAAGCCCTCCACGGCATCCGTGTAGACCTGCAGGACGCGTAGGAGAACGCACAGCGCCGCGAAGCAGCCGTACACGCCCGCCACGAACGTGTAGTTGATGGACGGCGACGGCGTCAACAGGCCGGCCATGGTTGCGCACTCTCTCTCTCTCTCTCTCTCTCTCTCTCTCTCTCTGCTTAGTGCTGCTGATGGAGCGATCGATCGATCAAGCGATGTTGGGATTGGGTCCATGTTCGCAGCATTTCCTCCCCTCCCTTCCAAAATGGAAGTGTACCGCGTTTCTTGTAATAGTACCCCATGGGGAACAAGGAGGTAGTGGTACATGGTACCACTGGCGAGTGCTGATTGCGGTGACGCTTCGAAAGGTCACCACTGACCTGATGCAGTGGCATGTGGATGGGAGGAGCGGGTGGAGGATTTGATTAGCCGAGCGCCGCCTGGGTACGCCTCGGGATCCCATCCAACGGTCATCTGTCATCTGTGGCACCGCCATCATCCACGTCAGCACTGGCAACCTCCTATACGTTGATCACTGCTGGGTTTGCAGTGAGCGGGCGTGACGCACGTACGTCCGCAGAATTTTGGTGGTAGGGACAGGGAGACAGTCAAAACCGACAGCAGCGAGCGGTACCCTTTGGTCCATGGTGTGGAAGCATGCGCGTGCGACTCGAGCTACTTATTAGCGCGGCGCTGTTGCGTCACTGCTGGCTCGCGGTGGTGCAAGCAGATGTGTACGTTGCCACATTGGCGGTTGATGGCGGCTGACGCTGACCTGACGCTGACACGAACCGGTATGATTATGATTACGATGACGGTAACATGGTGCTCCATGTGCCGACTGCGTTGTCGCATTATTGTGGCTTTGGTTTGCAGTCCGATTGCCAGGAACTTGGTCTACCATGTAGACCCAGGGGAAGAGGCCGTCATCTCGTTCAAAGGCTTCAATCTCGACGGTTCGATGGTGAGCTATGGCTGTAGGAAGAATAGTGCTATGGGCACAAAAGGAATGAGGACACGGACATCGCGCTGATGTTGTTGTTGATGGTGTTGCTGTTGTTGTTGTTTTTTGCGTGTCATCAGCTCACCGCGACCATCACAGCGCTCCCGGAAAACGGAGCGTTGTACCAGCTGTCCAAGGTCTACAGCGACTACGGCTACGAGCCACGGCGCGCCGAGACCGCGATCATGAGCGTCCCCACAGTCATCAGGGGCTCCAAGAACCGAGCCGTCTTCCTACGCTCCATCTACGGAGGACCCCCATTTCACAACAAGGTCTGCAGAGCATAGGACATGAGACCACGAGGTTACGAGGCCATTTGGACTACTACGATTCCTTGGCGTGTCTGACTGACTTACTGATGGATCCCATCAACTAATACTGCGTGGCTTTTTGACTCACAGTATGCCGAGCTGAGGTACACGATGTCGAACGCCGCCGGGGAGACCTCGGCTGAGGGCATCATCGTCATCACGACCACGGATGCGCTCGTGTCCAGCACCTTCGACCTTGGCCTTGACGGCTGGAGCCTCATGGGCAACGGCCACGGGCTGGCGCGTCACCAGGCCATCTCGCGTGGCGCCTTGCTCAGCTACTACATCTACGGACTGGATGCCGTCGTGCAACGGCAAGAGAACGGTGATGACGCGCGGCGATGGTACTTTGTCGCGCCCAGCGCCTTCCTTGGTAATCACTGGGCCGCGTATGGGGGCACGCTCGAGTTTGTGTTGTCCTCGGCCGAGGGCAGCTTCTCGGCGGAGAATCTCAACCTGAATGGACGCGGCCACCTCGTGGTCCTGGACTGCCGCACGTGCCGCCAGAACGCTGGGCTCACACTGGCCATGCCGCTTAGCAAGACATTCGCGTATGACGGTACCACCACACAGTTCCGATTGCCCCTGCACGAGCGCGCTGGCTGGGTGCGTGACCCACGGAACGCGCTGCTGGTGTGGTCGCCGCCTACGCAGTGCGAGATGGTGCACGTGCTGTCAGCGTTGTCCTCGCTGCGCATCCTTGGTGACTTTACTCGTGGATACGAGAGCGTTGCGCTGGACACGGTGACGATCCGGCACGGGCAGGGCATGCCCCGTGTGTGTTACCAGACTCTCTAATGAGGAGAGAAGAGAGCAAGAACATCAACCATACTAGGGCGGTTAAATCGGAATGACAAACAGATCTGAGCCACATGGCAAACACGCCTACGTCTCTATCTATCTATGGCTCTTCACCGCCAAGAACCCAGCACGAGCATTGCGTGACATGGTTTGACGTAGTACGTGACATTGGCACGTTGGTTTGTTGTTAGATTTTATTTTTTTGTGTAGCGTCTATCGTTCGCCTGGGTCGAAGGCAGACAGCAAGCATCGGTCTATCGCGTTGGCGGGGGCAGCTCGGCCACGCTTGGGAACAGCACCTCGGCCTGAATCGGGTAGTGGTCGGACGGGTACCGTCCGTTGCGGGCCTCCGTGATCACCTCGGTCGTGAGCACCTTCATCTCCGGACGGTAAAAGATCCAGTCAATGTGGTTGGCTGCCCGCACGGCACCGCGTTCACCGTCGTTCAGTACACCTGCCCAGCCATGGTACGTGAACGACACGTCCCCGATCTGCTCTTCGGCCTCGGGCCAGGCCTCCTTTAGCAATGGTCCGTTGCTCTGGGTCGTAAAGTAGCTGTACGTCTTGGTGTGGCGGTAGGTATTGAAATCGCCCATGAGGAAGAGTGGTGCTGCTGCCGCCGCTTTGCCCTCCTCGTGCCCTCCCGCGATGGCCTGCATGCGTTCCCACAGCAGCTTCGAGCCTTCTGCACGCGAGCGAGCACCCACGTGATCCAGTTGCGTGTTGAAGAAGTAAAACTCCTGGCCCGTGGCTAGTAATCGAAACTGGCACCAGGTCACGAGCCGGACGCAGGCCGCGTCCCAGCCCTGGGTGTAGGCCTTGTCCGGGGTCTCGGACAGCCAGAAGTTGCCACCCTGCAGGAACGACACGATCGAGGTATCGTAAAAGATCTGCTCGTACTCACCATTCACCTCACGCTCCACACCGTAGCGCTCGTACGGATGCGTCAGCAGGGTCTAAAAGGCAGTGACCACAGCAGCAGCACCACCAAAAACAAGCAAGGAAGAAGAAGAGGAAGACGACAAATACGTGTTAGCCCTGGTCATGACCGAGGAAAACGCCATGCGAGAGCGTACCTGAAGCTCGGCAAGCTGGTCCTTGAGCCCTTCCTGCGTGCCCATGATGGCCGGATGGTAGCGGTTGATGATGTCGGCGACGTGGTCCTTCCGGTACCGCCAGCCGTTGAAGCCGTCGTTCGCGCCGGCAAAGCGCAGGTTGAAGGTCATGAGCTTGAGACTCGTGGGTGGGGACAGCGCCACCTCGGCCGCGCGTGCACCCTTGAGCCGTGGCGCCGACGATGGCGCCGGAGCGGCGGCGCCATTGATGGCATCCACGGATGGCGGCATGGAGCCGATCTCGGTGGGCGTGCGGCTAGTCCAGGCCACGAAGAGCACGAAGCACACGAGCGTGCCGATCGCGACGAAGATACGGTCATGTGGAGCTCGTGGCGTGGAGCGCCCGCCGCTGCCGCGCGTGGCCGGCGTGTGGCGGTATGGATTCCGCGGCGCGCGGCTGTTGGGGAAGAATGCATCAAAGCTGTTCATCGCCGACGAGGTGGCGTGGCTGGCACGCGTACGCGCAGGCGTATAGAGTGGTGGTGGCGATGTGCACGCGTGTGGAAAGGAGGCTGCGGTGTCGGCCAGTCTTACGAGCGAATGCGATCACCTAGCGGTCGAAATGGAATCTGAATGAGGATGATGATGGTTGACACTTGGCAGCTCACATGCTCATGTCTATTTTGCCGGTCAACGAATACGGGGATTTCCGCTTCGTGGTACTGAATATATCCGATAAAACGAATCAACGAATACCGGTACCATCACTCCCTCAAATAGTGGACCAGGACGCTCGAGTGTACCGGTATGTTCTCAATAGTGCGCGGTATCTCATCGGATTGGCGCCTCCATCGAGCATTGGGCATTGGATCAAACGTTCGCAGGTGGAGCGAGAGAGAGAGAGAGAGCGATACGAATGGCGAAGGGCTACGATCGCCATGCGCTAGCGGCGCTAGAGGCACGCGCGGTGCGTGACACGGAGAGGTCCACGTACAACGCGTCATTGGGCGCCGTGACGTTCTCGCTGGCGCTCGTACTGGCGTTCACGCTGCCGTCCCCATGGCGCGTACTCAACGGCGAGTGGAGCAGCCGCGTTCTCCCCAGTCTGCTCGCGCTCAGCGGTACGGCCAATAATGATCCAATCACTCTATTCTCTTTTCTGTTGCGCATATATCTATAGGAATGATGGGGGGGGGGGAGCGCAGATGGCGATCGTTGTCGAGAACAAGAAACTCATCCGACTGTGGTTTGTGTTGTATGAATATGGTGACTGATGCCCGGTATCTAGCGCATGGCGCGATGGTCGTGTGCGTGCTGGTCACGCTGCGATGTCTTCGTGTGCAATGCGTCGCGCTCTGGGAGCAATTCCTGACCACGTACCTGGGTGCAAGACGCTCCGAGCCAGCGCCAGCAAGCGAGGGAACCTCGATGGACCCACTCGCGGCCTGTACGTTATCATATCTCCCATTCCTCCTGATCGTGTGCTACATTCAATTGCTCGACGTGGCTGACATCCTGACATCCTGTCTCGTGTCTGCTGCCTGCTGTTTCTATCTGCTCGCCAAAGTGAACAACGTCGTCAACCTGTCGTCCTTGTCGTCGCTCAACAAACCGCCGGCCTCAGCATCCAGCGCGTTATCCAGCCTGGCCGAGCGTGCCTCTCGCTCGTTCTTTGACCCGCCACCCGTGACGACCGTGGAAGAGGGCAAGGCCTACCTTCGACGCATGCAGCGTGCCATGCGTGAGCGTGAGAGCGACGAGTCGTCCTCCTCGGCGGCCTCTATGCTGGGCTCAGGGCCCGGAGGTGTCGCCGGCCTGGCCGGTGGTGGCGCGGGCTTTGGTAGCAGCATTTTCGGTGCCGCGGGTCTGCTGCCTCGTGTTTACCAGGCATCGGGCTTTGACCCGTATCAGCGGGACGCCTCCCTACTGGACAAGGAAGTGGACCCGTTGACGACCTCGTCCAACCCACAGGTCGCGTGGGCCCAGCTGGACGACCTTGGGCTGGCCATGTTCATGCACTTGTATGTGCGCAACATTCGCCGCCTTCTGGCGTGCCATGTCAAGGATTTTGTCGAGGCATTTGTGCAAAATGCCTTGGAATTGAACGAGTGTGGGGTGCTGGCCGACGTGTTGCTGCGGCGCGTGCCCTCACAGGCACTGCTCTGCCCCGCTGGTCAGCAGCAGCTCACCAACGTCTCGCTCTACGACATGTTGCATGGGCTGGCGCAGAACCCGGCATTCATCTCCAAGACCAGGGGTGTGCACCTGTTTGCCGAGCACGTCACGTTTGACAAGTACCTCAACGTGGTGGGTGGTGGTGCTGCCGCCGCCGCCGGCTCCAATCGTGGCCAAGTATCGACGACGACAAGTCATGTCACCGAGTATTCGTCGTTGGAGAGGCAGCAGTACGTGCTGGAGCGATTGATCGTGCTCTCCAAGGACCGTAACCTGGACCGTTTCCGATGGGACACGGGTGCGTCATGGAAGGGAAAAGAATGGTCCAGCTCGTTGCCGTCCGATGCCGAGATTTTGATGAACGTGTTTAGTTGCATCTTGGACAACATGCTGCCCGCGGACAATGAGCGCGATCGTCCGTTCTGGAAGGCGTACTTTTACGCCAAGGCTCCGCGGCGGCCGTTCACGGCACGCATGCGCAATCGCCTCTACGTGGTGCAAACTGTGCAACGCCCGCCGCATTTCAAGGTGCTGGCCAAGGGCGCCGTACGCGAAGTGGTGCCGGTATGTTTTTTTGTGTTTGTGAGGGATTATTTTTTATTTACTCTTATGGAGGGCATGCGTGATTAACGAAACGGGTGGGTGTTTGCTGCTGCTGTTGATGATGATGTTCCAGTGGGAGGAGAATACGTTTCACACGATTGTGGTCTACCTGCATGCGCTCAAGAAGATGAAGGCGGGTCACCTTGACAGCATCAACCTTCGTCGCATCCTCGATCAGGTCTTTGACGTTGCCAAGTGAGCCAAATGCATCGCACGCACGAAACGCACCAGCCTGGTTCTTTATGAGAATGCGAATGGGTCCTAGATTGATCGTGGTTTAAGAGTGACCGAAAGCCGTCATAGCACAACACGAACCGTGGAGAAAGAAAATGCGAAAAAAGCAAACGCAGAAGTACTACTACTTCTACTGGAGCGAGAGCCCGGAGTTTTGTGTCTTTGTTTTAGTTATTGGGTACGATTGGCGTTTGGCGCGCTCGAGAGAGAATCGAGGCGCAATAAGATTATGACATGCTACGGACCAGAGGCATCCATCCGCTCCAAACCAGCGAGTGGAGGGCGGAGGGAACCTTTAACGTGGATTTGTCTCGGTGTGAGTGGAGGTTGGTCTGTGAATGTTGGGGAGTTGGGGAGGGAGACTACCACCGGGTGCCTGGGTTGTCTGCAGAGTCGATGGGGGAGGGATCACGGCGTAGGAGGAGGAGGGGAGGGAGCACACTATGTATATCCTATGTATCCTTCCTTGTGTGATAGTGGTGGCCAAACGCGACGAGCCCTCAACTCAAAACTCGAGGTCCTTGAGGTCCAGCCACTTTGTGATGTACAGACACGACCGTGGGGAGATGACATTGCCCTCCTGGCATTGGTCAAACACTGGACACACACCACAGGGCGTCTCGGACAAGAAGTTAAACGTCGAAATTTCCTGCGAGACCTTGTACTTGGTCTCATGATTGGCCTGGTCGATATAGACATGTCGAGACAAACAAGAGCAAAAAAAAAGAAGTAAAGATGAGCCAACCACACAGCATACGGCTTAACAGCAGCAGCAGCAGCCACCATCGACCAAACAGAAGAATATAAGGCACATACCCCTGGTGTGAGGCGTACAGCGCGTACTTCCTCCACGCGGCCGTCGTACATGAGCGTCTGGATGATGGAGCGAATCTCTTCTGGCCCCAGTGCGACTTTGGAGATGCCCGAGGCGTGGACTTTATCCGTGATGGCCTTGAGGGTGCTCATACCACTGGCCTTGATCACCTCGTACACAAACGTGCTGAGCGTGTGAATGAAGACGTGGTCAAACTCTTGCTCATTGTACCAGGGTCCACCGGTGATCTCGGTCGAGGGTACGAGGTCAAAGAGCATGTAGAGCTTCTTATTCTTGCTGCTGATGGATTTCACCGACTTGACCAGTCGCCGTGATTCAAGTACGCGCAGTGTCTTGGTCACGATTTGCTGCGGGATATTGGTCTGTGTCTTGATGTCCCGCGTCCAGATGCCCTTGTTCCCTGCGCGCTCAATCTCCTGAAGCACGAGTCGCTGCTCAATGCTGTGTGCAACAGATGATACGATGATCCACACAAACAGTCAGCAATCACGTGGGTCAATCAAAATGCTGCATTACAAGGCAAAGCCTACGGACAATCCCTCCAAAAAGAACCAAGAAACGTACGTGAGCCCCTTGATGCGCTCGGCCTCTTCGGCGCCAACGACGCCATAGGACAGCACGTTCCCCTTCTGGAAGATCTTGATGCGACCCTGGAGCAGCACAATGGGACATGGAACCAACAGACACGCACAAAGGCATTGAATACGAGTCAGCCCTTTTGTTGTTGTTGTCGTTCGCCATCGAATACTGGCCAGCGTGTCCAAGTGAAGGACGCACCTCGGTCATGAGCGCGTTGATCACCGAGGGCAGACGCTCGTACTCGCCCTTTCCCTGGCTTTGGAAGTAGTCGCGCACTTCGGCATCCGTCAGTGGCTCTGGGTAGTTGCGTAGCAGCTCCACGAAGCGATTCATTAGCGCCTGCGTCGCCTGCGACGCGCTCGCGCTCGCCGCCGTCGCCATGATGCTTGGTGGTCGTGAGTGTCGAGATTTGATCCGCCCCTCGTCGGTCGTTATTGGTTGGCTCGGCACTTGTAGCCGCCTCCATCCCGTTCTTAACGGGTATCCGGATAGTACAGCTGCTGTACTGCCGTACCTCTGTAGTCTGCTACGCTGCCCTGGTTTAACAAATCCTCACCTCTGCTATCTGATCCAGGATCATCAGCCCGACGGATCGCGTCATTCATGTCACGGATGTGGTGAGCAATTGATCACCATCCGCCAGCGTATTGCATCACCCGACTGCACGGCTGACCGACTGACTGGCTGGCTGACCGACCGACGCCACGCTTACGCCGCACACCCACACCCACACGCACATCCCATTCCTCTCGTTCCGCTACCACCAGCAGTACCAGTACCAGCACCCATGACGGGTCGTCTACTTGCCATGCCGCCCCGCCGCGTCGTGCGTGGCCTGCCGCGCCATCTGCGCGCCATCACCGCCACGTCCTCCTCCTCCTCTCTGACAAGGGCGCTACATCTCGGCCTCACACCGGTGGGTCATGACGCCACCAGCCAGCAGCGTGCTTCGCAGCGAGCGCATCTGCACCCTAGCGGGGGCGTGCAGCCCGTGTCGCTGCAAACGCCCACGTTCCAGGTGTTTGGTAGCAACACGGACGTGGGCAAGACGCTCATCTCGGCGGGCATCTGTCGCGCCAGCGTGCGCCATCAGCAGCGCGTGGGTTACATCAAGCCACTGCAGACAGGGACCGCGGACGAGGGCTTTATCGGCGACGCTGGTGTCATCCAGCGCCACACAATGATGGATTCGTCCTCATCCTCGTCACCGGCATCTTCATTGCTTAACTGTGAGACGCTCTTCGCGTGGCAAACGCCCGTGTCCCCACACCTCGCGGCGTCACAGGAAGGCCACACCGTCTCGGATGAACAGCTTCTCTCTGCGCTTACCACACGACTGAGTACCATGGCCACCACCACCACGTCATCCTCCACCTCGTCATCACCTGCGTATGATCTTCTCCTCGTCGAGACGGCGGGCGGCGTCTGCAGCCCCTCGGCCTCTATGCGGGCACAGGCTGACGTGTACCGCGCACTGCGTCTCCCTGTCGTGTTGGTGGGCGACGGTCGCCTTGGCGGCATCTCCTCGACCATCTCGTCGCTGGAATCGCTCCTGATCCGTGGCTATGACGTGGCGGCGATCTGCGTGATCGAGCAGGACCAGCTGGAGAACAGCGAGGCCATCGCACCGACCGCGAATGAGCTGGGTATCCCCGTGTTCACGCTGCCGGCGCTGCCCCCACAGCCACTGCCACTGGACGACTGGTTCACGGCACAGGAGACCGTCTTTGACCAAGTACGGACCCGGCTGCGGGGCTTCCACAACAACCGTGTCCGCCAGTTGCAGGACATGGCGGACCGTGCCGAACAGGTCTTTTGGTGGCCATTCACGCAGCACAAGAAGTATGGCGGGCTCTCCCTCATTGACTCGGCCCACGGCGACGCATTTGCGATGGTCAACACGAAGCAGCAGGCCGTGGAGCCACAGTTTGATGCCTGCGCCAGCTGGTGGACACAGGGCATTGGCCATGGCAATGCCAAGATGGCCACGGCGCTGGCCTACACAGCGGGGCGCTACGGACACGTCATGTTCCCGGAGAATGCGCACGAGCCGGCGTTTCGCCTCAGTGAGAAGCTGTTGCGCAGTGTGGGGCAGGGCTGGGCCTCGCGGGTGTATTTCTCTGATGATGGCTCGACGGCCGTGGAGGTGGCGCTCAAGATGGCCTTCCGCAAGTACATTGTCGACAATGGATTGGAGTATGACACCACGTCTGAGGAACAGGGTCCCAAGGAGAAGAACAAGAACAAGACGAGGCTGATCGCGTTGGCGCAGGCCAATTGCTACCATGGTGACACGCTGGGCGTGATGAATATCGCG
The DNA here is from genome assembly GCA_023336285.1 of Pythium grandisporangium. Classification (NCBI taxonomy): domain Eukaryota; phylum Oomycota; class Peronosporomycetes; order Pythiales; family Pythiaceae; genus Pythium; species Pythium grandisporangium. The sequence goes on from JAADWT010000194.1 coordinate 10,339, forward strand.
GAACCGAGTGTGTTCAACGCCAAGCAGCATCCATGGTACCGACCCGAGGGCGTGTTCCTCAAGACACCTTCGTTGGCGCTCCGTGATGGTCGCTACGTGGTCACCCTGGACCCAGAGATTGTTGCCCTGCAGGACCAGCACGAGCGCCAGCAACATGAACAGAAGAAGGAGGATGACGAGGTTACATCCAACGAAACGTTTACGCAGCTAAGCGATGCGTTTGTGTTTGATTCACGTGACCCCGCGCTGGCCAAAACGTACCGCGCCTACGTGAACCACGTGATCGACACCACCGAGCAACGACAGCAGCAGCAGTCACGCCACATCAGCGGCAACGATGGTAATGGCAGTGCTTCTACCGACGATGGCGACATGGCCGTTGCGATCGGCGCGCTGCTGATGGAGCCCGTGCTAATCGGCGCGGGGGGCATGGTGCTCGTGGACCCACTCTTCCAGCGCATCGTGGTGGATGAATGCCGTGCGCGTGGTATCCCCGTGATCTTTGACGAAGTGTTTTCCGGCTGGTGGCGGCTCGGGGTGGAATCAGCCCGTGACCTATTGGGCGTGAATCCGGACGTGGCCTGTTATGCCAAGCTATTGACAGGCGGCGTGGTGCCATTGGCCGTCACGCTGGCGTCGGAAGAGGTCTTTGACACGTTTTACGCTGAAGACAAGGGAGATGCGCTGCTGCATGGCCACTCGTTCACGGCGCACCCCGTGGGCTGTGCCGCTGCGCTCACGGCACTGGACATGTACACGATCCACCACGGCGAGGACCAGGACAGGGAGGAGAAGGAGGACAAGACGGATCAACTGTCAGTGGTGAGGACGCGATCCTATTGGGATACGAGCCGCGTGACGCAGATCTCGCAGCTGCCCTCGATTGCGCGCGCATTCACGATCGGCACCGTGGTCTGCATTGAGCTCAAATCGCAGAACGCCGGGTACGCGTCCAGTGAGGCACAGGCCGTGATCCAGGCACTGCGCGCCAACCACGTGTACGCGCGGGCGCTGGGAAACGTGGTCTACATGATGTGCTCGCCACTCACGAGCCAGGCCGACTGCGCACGCTACCTCGCGATCGTCAGTGAGCTGCTAGACACCACCGGCGCGCAGTCGTCGTCGTCGTAGGCTCACTCTTTACACCCCAAAGAAACACGGACGGACATGGGAGGTCTACTGTAGCCATACTCATTGTCATAGCCATAGCCATCGCCATAGTCATTTCCATCGCCTATCCGTATTAAATACACTGCGCAACGCAATCATCCTGTTCATTTTCTGCTTCGTCCGCATCTAAATCCCGTAGTGTAGCCATCTGGCCGGAACCGTTGCCAAGTTGGGGTGGACCACACCGCTAATTTGTCGGATACGTTACGTCCCGGTTAGGAACTGCAGGGATTGGGCGCCAGTCAAACAAAACGCCGAGTAGAAGCGCCGGATCATCATCATCGCCATCGGGTAAACGGCATTGCCAGCGCCAGCCACGCTATGAAGTTCGCGTACGAGGTACGTAGAGCGCTGCGCACTGCCGCTGCTTGCTGGCTGCTGCTGCTCTACGTAGCATAGTGTATGGTGGTGCTGCGTACGGTGTCTTGTGTGCTGACCCAGCACTCTGCATAGTTCCGTCATTTGTGCGGCAGCGTATACTCGCAGGGCAACGTCGTCTTCACGCCGGATGGCAACACAATCCTGAGCCCCGTGGGCAACCGCATCACGCAGTTTGACCTCATTAAGTGCGTGTCCACTACCTTCCACTTTCCCATTCCGTGCCCTGCCTCTACGACTGGCTACGAGCGATATGGCGCGTACCTCCGGGTTCTTTCATCAAGGCTGGGCATCTAACTGACTGCGGTTTCATTCTCTCTCTCTCTCTATGCTTCTCCATATCCAGCCACACGTCCAAGACCTTTGCCTTTGAAGGCCGCAGGAACGTGGACCGCATCGCCGTCTCGCCGGATTCCCGCCTTCTCGTGGCCGTGGATGAAGATGGACGCTGTCTGCTGATCAACCTACGCAAGCAGGTGGTGCTGTACCGCTTCAATTTCAAGAAACGCGTGCGTGCACTGCAGTTCTCGCCCGATAACCAGTACATTGCCGTCTCGCATGGCAACAAGGTGCAAATCTGGTGCACGCCAGGGCTACGTCGTGAATTTGCGCCGTTTGTGTTGCATCGCACCTACGGCGGCCACTACGGTGACATCACCTCCATCTCCTGGTCGCATGATTCGCTTTTCTTCGCCACGGGCGCCGAGGATCTCTCCGTTCGTGTCTGGAGTGTGCATTCGTACCCGGATTTTCACCCCGTGACACTGGCGGGTCATCGCGACGTGATCGTTGGCGCCTTCTTCACGGCCGATGACCGCGAGCTTGTCACCGTTGCACGCGATGGCGCGGCCTACCTCTGGGGCTTCCATCTGCCCGCCATCGACAACGGAAAGCCACAGGATGAGGTTGCCAGTAGCACCAGCAGCGGTGACGAGGATGAGGACGAGGAAATGCCGTCATCCTCATCATCACCAGCAGCAGCACCCGCTCTACCAGCGATCGCTCGCGCCGTGAAATGGTTCACGAAGAAGAAACAGTTGTTTAAGATGGACTATGCACGGGTGCTGTGTGCCACGTATCACGCCGAGAACGCACTCTTGGTCGTGGGCTTTGGCAACGGCACGTTTGGTATCTACCAGGTGCCAGAATTCCACAACATTCACACCCTGAGCATCACCCAGAATGAAATCGAGACCGTGGCAATCAACGCCACGGGGGACTGGCTCGCGTTTGCGTCCCAAAAATTGGGGCAGCTCCTGGTCTGGGAATGGCGGTCCGAGACGTACGTACTTAAGCAACAGGGCCACTACTTTGACCTCAACGTCGTGGATTATTCCCCCGATGGGCGTCTACTGGCCACGGGGGCCGATGACGCCAAGCTCAAGCTCTGGGATACGGCCTCGGGCTTTTGCTACGTGACGTTCTCGGACCATGCCGCGCCCGTGACTGGTGTCAAGTTTACCGCCAATGGCCAGGCCGTGGTCAGTGCCTCGTTGGATGGCACCGTGCGTGCCTTTGATTTGAATCGGTACAAAAACTTTCGTGTGCTGACGACACCGCAACCCGTGCAGTTCATCTCGTTGGCACTGGACCTTAGTGGACAGATTGTATGCGCTGGTACATTGGATCCGTTTAATATCTACGTCTGGTCGTTGCAAACGGGGCGATTGACGGATGTCTTGAGTGGTCATACGGGGCCCGTGACGTCGTTGGCGTTTGCACCTTCGGTGTCCGCGGATCCCGTGCTGGCGTCGGCCTCGTGGGACCATACAGTCCGCCTCTGGAACGTGTATGAGAACAAGTCCTTGATCGAACCGTTGGCGCATTCAACCGATGTCCTGGCCGTCGCGTTTCGACCGGATGGCAAGCAGTTGTGTTGTGCCACGTTGAATGGTCTGTTGAATGTCTGGGATGTCAAGGAAGGAGAACTCGTGGCCTCGATTGATGGTATGCGTGATATCGCCGGTGGACGCAAATCAACGGATAAAATCTCCGCCAAGAACAATACCATCTCAAAGCATTTCACGAGTGTGTGCTACTCGGCCGATGGTACCTGCGTGCTTGCCGGCGGGCAGTCCAAGTTTATCTGCATCTACGAGATTTCACAGCAAATCCTGCTCAAGAAATTTCAATTGTCGCACAACCGATCATTAGAGGGGGTCCTGGACCAGCTCAACAGTAGCGACCTCACGGCCTCGGGCCTTACCAAGCGTGAGTTGCAGTCCTATGCTGATACTTTGACCAGTGCGCGCCGTGGCAACCACAACAGTAGTGGAGGCGATGACCTCGTGGGTGCCACGCGAGCCGTGGACCCGGGCAGCCGACGCCAACACATGGAAGTGCTCTCCAAGGCCGTGACATTTTCCCCCACGGGTCGGTCCTGGGCCGCGGCCACGACGGAGGGCTTACTGGTCTACGCGCTGGATGAGAACCTTACGTTTGACCCGTTTGAGCTGGACGAGGATATCACGTCGGAATCCATCAAGAGAACGCTCAAGCAGCAGCAGTTTGCGCGTGCGCTGCTCATGTCGCTGCACTTGAATGAGGAAGACTTGATTCAGAGATGTGTGGAAGGTGTCCCCGTGGCCTCGATCTCGCTGGTGGTGGCGGCGCTGCGGGACGTGTACCTCACCCGGCTCATGGCGCTGCTGGCCAAGCGGATTGACGCTAGCCCCCACCTGGAGTTTTATTTGCAGTGGAGTCTGGCCGTGCTCAACACGCACGGTAGTAAGCTGCGTGACGAACCATCCGAGTTCATGGCCACGTTGCGTGCGCTGCAGAAGAGCGTGGCGCGCCACCTGCACGACCTTGCCAAGATGTACGTAGTTTCCAGGAACGGGCTGGGTGTCTGGTTAGCATGTGAAAGATCTGCGCACTGACGTTTGGTTTGTTATTGTTGTTGTTGGTTGTTGGTTGTTGGCTGGTTACTGGATCTGCAGTTGCGATGATAACCAGTTCACACTGAGTTATCTGCAAAACCTCGCGCGGTTACGCGCACGTACGGCGATCGATGCGTAGACAAGCGGAAGGAAGACCAGACAGACAGCCATAGAGAGAGTGAATCACTGACTGAAGAAGGTCATCTCGTCGCTCTACACCCGCGTCTTGTATCTAGCCCAATAGAGACCCCCCCCACACACATACAGAAGACACTCACCCCATAGCACCAGCAGCAGTCACGCAGCGTGCTCCTTTCATTTAAATACCGGATTTTTCCTACTCCCTCCTACTTCCCTCCATCCACATCCATAGTCCATCTCTTTCTCTATACACATCTTCACATCACGCCGTCACGACGTCTCGCTGGAGCACACTCACCCTCCTGCCGTTGGCTGCCAGAGCGTGAGCGTGTTCTGGCTGGCCGAAGCCACCAACGGCTGCGCCGGGTGCACGCTCAATGCCAGCACCGCGCGGGTCTTGGTCTTGGTGTTGAGCTCACTCACACTCGTCCTCGTACTGGTCGCCTCGTTCTTCTGCGGCCATGCCCATTCATCCACCACACGCTGCGTGTCAACGTCCCAGACCACCACGCGACCGTCCTCCGAGCCAGAAAGGATGTAGCCCGCCGCCGTCGCACCGGTGCCGTCCTCCCCCTTCCCGTCCTCTTTCTTCTTCTTCGTCTTCGTTGTTTCGCCATGAGAACTAGGCAAAAAGCTCGAGGCCAGGCAAAACTGGCGGTTCACGTGGCCACGGAAGCAACGCACCCGCCGTGGCCCCTGTGCGCATTGATACGCCCACAGCGAGAGCGTTCCATTCAGCGTCGCCACCAAGAGGTACTGCGCATTGGGCGTGAACTGCACACTAGCGACCCGAACATGGCCCACCACTTCGCGAAGGCACTGCATGGTAGCCACGTCCCAGAGCCGAACCAGGCCATCCAGACTCCCCGTGGCCAGCAGGGAGCCATCCACGGGCTGGAAGCACACACTCGTGACGGCCTCCTGATGCGCCATCTGATGATGCACACACTTGCCCGTGCGGAGGTCCCAGAGCCGCACCGATTCATCGTACGAGGCACTGGCCAACAGCGTGGCCTGTGGGTTAAACGCACAGCAAAAGACGTAGCTGGCATGCCCCCTGTCTGGTTCACTCAGTGCATGCAGGGCCACCCCCCCCACACGCGTACTGGATGAAGACGTGGATGACGAATTGGTGCCCAAGCCATTGGCACTGGAAGCAAGCGTACCGCCATGGACGAGTGCGCTACTCATGCTAATGCTGGTACCCGAGGCACTACTGGAATGGCTATGAATGGGACCTCCCTGGCCATGGCTGTGGCTTTGGCTTGAGCCACCAGCACCAACAGCACTGCTGCTGCTAGCGCCACTGATAGCCGTGCCGTTGATACTGTCGAGGATGGTGGCCGTGTCCGCCGTGGGCGGCAGACCCGTGAACAAGACACTGGCGTGGTGCGAGGGCGTGCCCAGCACCGAGACACAGGCGCGCTGCTTGACGTTCCATAGCCGCAGCGTGCGGTCGTCCGAGGCCGAGACCAACAACGCGTCGTCGCGGGACCATGCCACGTCCGACACGCCCTGGTCATGGCCGCGCAGCGTCATCAGCGGCTTGAGCAAGGAAGACGCGTGGTGGTGGTGATGGTCGTGCTGCTGTAGCTGCAGCAGGGCCGACGTGGCCCACACCTTGACCGTGCGGTCAGCGGCTATGACAGAGAGATGTCGTCAGATGTTTGTTCCCCGCCTTGCCTTGGTTTGGCTTGCCTTGGCTTGGCTTGGCTTGCCATGGATGAATGAAGAGGGGAGGGAGAGACACGTACAGGCGGTGGCGAGGAACTGACCGTCGTGCGAGAACTGCAGGCGCGAGATGGGCAGCGCGTGTGCCTCCAGCGAGACGCAGGCGCTCCACGCGGGCGTCTTGTTTCCACTGGAGGTGCCATGCGCATTGCTCTCCGCCGCCATCTCCGTCTCCATCGCCATCACGTGGTCGCCATCCGTTGGCGTCGTCATCGTCGAAAACTATCCAAACGCTGATCGATGGTGCTGTGCGTGTAGAATTGTAATTTGAGGAAACCCCCCTTGGTCAGGTTTACCTCTTTGACGTTCGAGAACCTTACGGTCGATGCCTGTTATAATAAATATCATCGGACTGGGTGTTGAGTGCCGTACAGTACAACAGAGTCGAAACGGCACCTGTGAGACGTGATCCAGCGTCTCCCGACCTGCACTCTTCCTGGGTCATTCTCATTCCCGACACGACATTTCGGACAGATCGCAATAATGGCTGGAGAGACGAATGCGGCGGCGGCGGCGATGGACTCGCGCTTTGAGATCCTGGAGGAGGAAACGCACTTCCCCGCCAAGAACGAGGGCGACAGCGCCACTGCTGTGGCTGTGGGGGAGAAGGAAGAGGAGGAGGAGGAGGAGTCGCTCGAGGTCAAGCTGGAGAAGCTGCTGCTCGCGGACAGCGACCAGCTCGTGAAGAATGCGTCCGAGGCCAAGGCCATGGGCAATACGTACGTGCATAACGCTGACGCTGGTTCATTTGCCTTTGCCACTGCGCAATGCCATTGAAAATTGGTAGTGAACGTGGGTTGTTGGGTGACTGATGAACTGACGGTTGTTGTCGTCTCCTATGTATCGTCCTGGATCACCATGCAGACTCTTTGGCGAAGGGCAGTACTTGGACGCGATCGAGTGCTACACCACGGCGCTCAAGCTCTGCCCAACCGAGGGCGAGTATGCGTACAACCGTGCCGTGTACTTTAGCAACCGTGCAGCCTGTCTACACAAGATTGGGCGCGTGGAGGAAGCGATTGAGGACTGCACGCAGGCCATCGCGCTATCACCCACCTACGTCAAGGCACTGCTGCGGCGCGCCGAGATGCTGGAGAAGGAGGACAAGCTGGACGAGGCACTCAAGGGTGAGTGCACGTATATCTCGGCGTGGTGGTGGCAGTCGTGGAAGCCAGTGTTTGTGACTGATCAAGGATCTACGAATTTTGTTTTGGGTTGTTGTTATTGTTGGTGGTGGTGGTGGTGGTGGGGTTCCGACAATCTTAATGATGCGATTCAATAGATTATGCGACCGTGCTGGAGATTGACCCAACGATCCGCACGGCGATTGTGGCCCACGCGCGTGTGAAGAAGACGGTGGACGAACGCACAGAGAAGATGAAGGCCGAAATGATGGACAAGCTCAAGGGCTTTGGCAACACGCTGCTGGGCAAGTTTGGCCTCAGCACGGACAACTTCCAGATGGTGCAGGACCCATCCACGGGCTCGTACAATATCAACTTTGTGCAAAACCAGAATGGCGCTGCTGCGGACGGTGGTAATACCCCTGGTGGTGGGCATAGCCAACCTCGTGGCGCCTCGTAAACGTCTTCTTCTTTTCAGCGCAAGAAAACCGATCACCATCCATCCCCATACATCATACCTATGCTACCCATATCGACAATGCGTTCTTTTTTTTGGGGTGTGTGCTCGTGTGTTCTAGTTATCGATAGGCAGACAAATATCCACGTACGAGTGAGATCGCTTGTGCTGGGAGGAAGTCCCAGCCAGAGTTGGAAGTCCTAGGGGGGCGGGGGTACAAACTCACTTGCTAGTACCGAATCCAGGCACGAAGCGTGGTTCGAAACAAGACATCTCGAGACTGTGGCTATGGCTACAAATGACTCCCTCTCTGTCTGTCTATCTACCGATCAGATGCAACAAAAGCAGCGAATACTTGCCCAGCTTCACATCCTATACAATTTTCCCATCTCTTCGTTGTCCCTCCTTCCACGCTTCTACTTTTTCTTTCCCTTCTTGCCGGCACCACCGCCCTTCTTGCCACCCTTCTTGGTCTTGGCCACCATCTTGGCAAACTCACGTCGTGCCCGCACGCCGCGATAGACCTTCTGGATCGTCGTCGCCGCATTGAAAATGAACTGTCGAATACACGCAACAGGCAGTAGCATCAGCACCAGCACCAGTACCAGCAGCAGCATCAGAACCTAGTAGCGTACCCCCGATCTCTATTGAACGCCCAGAGAGTCTGTTTCATCTTCCTACAGCAATCCAACGGGTAACACCTTACCATTTGCTTCTCTCGCTCACGGGCGCGAATCTCGTCAAACACGCGCTCTTCGGCATCGATCCGCGCCTGCTCCTCGTCAATCTTTTCGAAATGTTGCTGCAGCTCCTGACACTGCTCTCGCTCCTTCTCGTACACATTCTCCAGCTCATGCACGCTCGCGTCCATGGCCTCCATCTCGGCGTCGTACTTGGCGATGAGCGCCGCTAGCTCGGCAGCCATCTTGCATTTCCGTTTACGCAGCGTGTCTTCCTCTTCCTGGTGCTCCTGCGCCATGGCCCTGGCGCGCACCTGCAGCGCCGTGGCCTGGTCCACGCGCGCCTTCATGTCCTCCATGTGCTGCTCATGCGCTCGCCCCTGCGCGTCCTTGAGTTCGCTGTCGATGCGGTGCAGCTCCTGACTCGCAGACTGCGTGAGCGCCTGCAGCTCGTGGCGCAGCTTTTGCACGCTGGCATCCAGCAGCGCCACCTCTTCCTCCTTGGTCTTGCGCAGCTCGGCCAACTTGTCCCGGATCGTGACGCGCTCGTCCTCGGCCTGCTTCATGCGGTTCTCGGCCACGTGCAACAGCTCGGTCTTGGACTGCGCATCCTCCACACTCTTGTCCAGCTGGTGGCGCGTGAGATCGGCCAGCTCGGACAGCACCTTGACCAGTGTCTGCAGGTCCTCGCTACGGTCGTGGGACACGGTGCCGTGGTGGAAAAGAAGCTCCACGGCCACGGGGTTGTCGCGCAAATCGCGGCACAGGCTCCGCGTCGTGGCGCGCACCTGCTCGGCGATCTCGTCGTGGCGGCTGTCCATGGCGTCCACGGACTGTAGGAACAATTGTTCCCAGCGCCAATGCTCTCGCAAGAGCTCGGCGCTGTTGAGGCATTGGTGCTCCCGCAAGAGGACCAGTAGCTCGTTCTGCGGTTCCAGGGGCACGTACGTGAGGTAGTTGAGTCGGTCCAGCAGGTCACCCATGACCGCCATAAGCCGCTGCGACTCGACGTTGGTGAGCTTCTGCATGGGGCAACGGTGATGGCGGCCGCGCTGAGTAGCCAAGGGCGGTGATGGGATCACAGTCCGAGCTGAAGGAGACCACGTGGGGCTGGTCAATGATAGCTGGTCGTCCTTGGTGATGTGTGTCCTTTCAAGATCGAGTGAGGTTTTGGGATTTTCTGGTGTTTTGGGGTTTTATTGACCAATCCGTGTGCGGTAATGTCGATGTCACAAACTGTGATTCGCTACAAAACAGAATCTCGCAACGTCTAACGTGATTTTTGCAAAAACTTTCCTCCGATAGATATTATTATTAACCACCGTGCTGTTTGTTCTTCGCGGACCTTTCGGATTTAACAGACGCTGCACTGACGCTTTTAATGGGGGGTGGGTGGGTTGGCCGGTGCGCGGTACAGTCTCCGTTAAACCCGTGTCGACACACGCAAACTGCTTTGCGCGTGTCTATCCAGAGAATCCACTGTCACTCACCTTTGCCAAAGACAAACACGCGAATCAGGACGCATTTCCGGGAATCGTGACCAACAGCACGCGAATGGCGCCACGCACTTTCTTGCTGGCGATGGCGATGGCCATGGCCATGGCCATGGCCATGACGCTGACGATGCCCGCACACTCTGTGCATGCGCACCGCCTGATCAAGTCGCCGTCGGGCAATGGTGGCTGGAGCCCGTCCACGGTGGGCGTCAACGAGACCAAGCTGCTGACCACGGCGCTCCGCGATGATGCGCTGTACGACGCGGCCGTGACCACGCGGCTGTGCTTCGTGACGATCTTGTCACTGGACGAGCAGGTGGTGGCGGGTGTTAGCTACCGCTACGAGGTGACGGCCTGCGCGGTTACGAACGCCAAAGCCGCCGGTGGCGAGTGCGCCGGCAAGTACGCGAACTGCGATGCGCAGGAGTACACGGTGCAGGTCTTTGAGCAGGTCTGGACTGAGACCATCCAGGTACTGGCAATCACCGCCGTGGACAGCTCCAGTAGCTCCCAGCCGGTGACCGACGAGCCATCCAGCACACCGGTGGAGGACGACCAGGAGGAAGCATCAGATGGTGGCGATGGCGACGAGGACGTGGACGTGGACGTGGGGCCGAAGGAGACAGCAGGGGATAAGGAGGCATCACTGACATCGGCGCCGACGCCCGCGCCCAGCGCCGCGGGGATCGCGGCCGTGGGCATTCCGGCGGCGATGGTCGTGCTGGGGCTGCACACACTCATGGTGTAAGGCCGTGATCTTATATTTTCCGCGGATGGCCGTGGAGAGGAGATGCGCCTACGAATTAAGTACCTACAACTTACATACTTCAAATAACCTTCCTTGCCTAAGTCGTTCCGATACACCCATACATAATACACATGCAATCGTAACTCATTCCATTTTATCACATCACCCACCATCTCACGCCAGTGTTACCGTTATCTGATAGTCCATCCCAGCCGCCGAGACAGACATCGTGGTGAGACAGATGATGGAAGGTTGGATGTCAGCAAGAGGGTACTAGATTAGGATAACCCAGAAGTCGCACAAATCCCGAACCTAATGTCCCTATTGCGGGTCAGTTTTGCGGGACGAGAGTTCACCCAACGAGGGATTTTCTGGGCATAATTCCCATGAAGAGACAGACGGACTAGAAGAACGACGAGCAAGGTGAGACCGACCCAGAGATAACGTTAGTAGACGAGCGGCTCCATCACTACGAACAACGAATGACGATGGTGACCAAGGCGACGGCAGTGGCATTGGCGCTCGCGATGGCGGCAGCATGCGGACCCACGGGTGTGCAGTCACAGCGCGCGCTGGGCGGTCTCGGTGTGACTGGTGGCTGGTCCACGGTGGACGTGAAGAGCGCGAACGAGAAGACGTTGCTGGATGCGCTGACCACGAGTGAGTCGAACTACGCCGCCACGCTGTCGACGCGTGTCTGCGTCACGCGTGTGGTGTCCATGGAACAACAGGTGGTCTCGGGCATGAACTACCGCTTCCATGTATTGGCATGTGACGTGGGCTCGATCGATCGCGCTGGCTGGTGCGCCAACGATGATGCCGACTGCAAGCCACAACCGTATGTGGTGCAGGTCTATGAGCAGTCGTGGACCAATACGCTGCAGGTGATGACTATTACCAAGGACACGGAGGTTGACAATGATGCGCAGAAGGAGAACCGCGAGGGTGAGGCCACGGCAAGCGGTACGTGTGGCACGGCACATTGTGGAGAAGAGTTATGATGGTGATATGCCCCATGGCCGAGGGGGTGGTGGTAGAGGGAGCCTTGGGTGTGGAGGGATTTGGCAAGGAACAGGCCACGGTTGCTTCATCTAAAAGGATATTCACACACACATGCACGCACTGGTGTTTTGTCTTCTCTCTGTTTCCATCTCTATATCGCTGTGACTGGCCTGTTTGCTATCGTTGTTGATTAGATTCCGAGTCGACTGGTACCATCTCTTCTGCTGAGAAGAAGAAAATTCTGAACTGGTTGGAGGCCGAGGATCGAAACCAATACGGCGACAAGAAAGGAACGATGTACACCGGAGGCACCCCGCTCTTCGATGAGAACACGGGCACGAGCATGGATCGGTTCGAGTACATTGCCAAGCAGCACCCGGATCGCCCATGGCTGCTGGCTACGTCATCTGGCGATGACGACCAGGGTACCGTCTTGACTGTGTCTAAAGTACGCGCCGTCGAGTTTAAATTGGCGGCGCAACCAGCCAACGTGGACGTGGATCATGCGGCCCAGTCCCCGTCGGCCAATGGAACCCTGCTCAAGGTCGTGGCCACGCTCGGCGTATTCTCGGCGTTTGTAGGTGTTGTCGCCTTTGCCAAGTTGCGAGGAAATCGCCGCCGTTTCACGTACGACTCGATCAACAACCGTGAGACATAAGCAGGAAGAGGTGGCAAGAGATCCTCGCTTCGGTTGTGCGTTGCCTGCAAAAGGAAGATGAGAGATAGGGGGAGAAGAAGAAGGAAGAGAGAGATGATGAGAGGATTGACCATTAGCTGCTGCACGAACTTCATAATCACAAACACCTGGATGTACGATGAATGGCCCAACGTACGGTTGTCTACTTAGATCTAGGGTTTACCAATCCATCTCGACTAGCGCATGGTTCTGATCTCTGTGCAATGTCGGTCATGCAAACCTGGCCTAGGCCATCATGGATTCGTATCCGGATGTCTCGCTCATCATCCGGATACTGTTTTCTCCGCTCAACTGAGATCTCTCGAGTGGCGAAAGATCACGGCTAAAACGCGACTTCGACCACTCCAGCAACATCATCCTACCCATTAATTCGCGCATCGCCTAGTGTTTGTCATGCCTTCATGTACGTGCACAAGGCGCGGGGCTAGCGTGTTCGCGCCGCTGACCTTCAATTCCTATTTGAGCGCAACGTCCTTGAGCTGGGGATATTCATGAATCGTGCTTGTGCTGGTCCTCTGTGTCTGTGTTTCTGACACATGCGACAGCATCGGAGCCGTCGGGAGCCATCTCCTCCGCAGAAAAGCAAGAGATTCTGGACTGGTTGACAGCAAATGATCGTAACGAATACGGCGACAGGAAGGGCACGTGCTACACAGGAGGCTCACCTCTCTTCAACGAGCATACGGGCACGCGCGTGGACCGGTTCGAGTATATTGTCAAGCGAAACCCCGATCGTCCGTGGCATACCGAATAGACCTAAACAAAAATCGAGATGAAGAAGCGGGAAGTGCCTGTGACGATGATCGACGCGAACAAAGCGCATGTCGTACAGAAGCTTAGTTTAAACATATTGAGCAATGGCGAACTGTTTGAACTAACCTCCCGTAGGACAGTTTGTCGAATTCCCAGTTGGTAAACGTTCATGATCAACTATGAAGAGATCTGTTAATAAGAGAGCCGATACACTGACGTGGCGTTCATCAGCGCAACAATGTACTTAGTACTTTGTTTTGCATTTGGCATCAATACGGATCAGTGCTCAATACTACGTACTTGTTGTCCTTGCACACAATGCACGCTTGCCATTAGCTGAGGTTTGCGACCGCTGTTCGAATATCTGATAGCGTATCAGTATGGCTGCGTGTAGGTACTTCGCTTTTCTTCTTCGTTGCCTTCTCAATTGGCTTTCCAAAGAGCACATCACACGCATCGCTATTCTCCACACTGTGGTTCATCCAGTTCTGAAAGACATGACGGATTCCCTGACTGGCAAAATAGATCTCAAGTTCGATGGGGCTGGTGGAGCCACGATTACCCATGTGAAGCCGGACACGGACACCTAGAGAATCGCTGAGCTTCACGAGTAGTGCGCCATCCGTTTCGTCACCCAAGGCGACTGTGGGTTGCCAATTCTCATCTTTCATATTGAGTGCCGAATCCCATTGGCGTAGAATTGTGGATCCATCTCCAGAAAAGTAAAGACCGTCGCCACTGGAAGATGTAGAGATCATCATGCGACCGCTTGGATAGTAATTGATAAAACCAACACCAGCTGCGTCGAAGCTTAAAGACACGACACCATCCTTGTGAGCAGCATACGAGCGAAACCCATCTCGCTCTCGATCAATACTTATCGCAACATTTCCATTTGGCCATTTTGCAATCGCAGAGCCATCACTTCGAATTAAAATGGCATTCACGGTGCTGTTTGGGTACGCGAGCGTCCATTCTTCTTGATGGAACGAAGTCAATTCCGAATCTGCAACAGGATTGACTTTAGAATCCCCTGAACCTGAAGAAACACTCGTTGACGCACTTTTCTTTTTCGCTTGTGCGTTGTTGCTTGTGACCCGTGCTTGATTCTTTTTCTTGCCAAAGTCGAACGAGGGAAGCGACAACACAGAGCTAGCTATCGCAGAAAGTATTGGCTCAGGAGTCTCCGCATTGCCTTCACATACATTTTCAGTATTGCTGATAGCGTTCTGGTGGTCACCTCTATCTTGCACTGATTCTGGAGTAACATGTTTATCGTTAGCAACTGGAGCTAAGTTGACAGGATTCGGCTCATTGGATATGATATCCAACATGTTCTCTGGGGATTCCAATGGTGCGGCGACAATGGTGTCATCGATCGTTTCATGCATCACAAAATTTGCATTGTTCACATTCTCTGGAGTTGCGGGTATGTAATCTTGAACAGGAAAAGCCCGCATAAAATCTTCGGCTGACATCTACGTGCCAGAAACAGAATACGTGTAAGTAAAAGTTACATCACGGTGATTCCAATCCCGATAAGGAAGGACATCCCCTATACCCGCACCGGCATGTGAACATACTTTTTGGGATTTTTTGGCTTTGCGTCCCTGTGGTACTGTTTCTTTCTCTGTTGGTAGAAGCGCCGTGTGTTCTGGTCTTTCAACTGTGTCATCGGCACCTTCATTGCGTTGCTCGGCTAACAGTCAAAATACAGAATACATGTTAGCGAGGTACTCAATCCGTAGGTCACTCGAGTCGCCTGTCGTGCCGTCCGTTCCACCAACAAAAAGACAACTTGCATTGTACCTTCACACTCGCTACTACGCGTAGTCATCAATGAGATCTCAGACTCATCGCTAGCGGCCGACGACAGCTGAACACGGTCGTGCAAGTGTTGTGCATTTGCTCGCATATCGTCATCTACTACCACCGCATCCACTCGTGAAAGCCAAGGCACCGTCTTAATCACAGAAGACCTGCAGGTTGTCAGTATCAGCAACACAGCAACACGTCAGCACTCGACCACACCCAACAACCATCCCTACTCTCCTCTCATACCAATCCAAATCATCGAGGAGCCTGCTTGTTCGTGCAAACGTACACGTAATGCACGCTGTTGGTACATGGATTGGGGTGCAGTACGAGCGCATGCAGCTTTGGCAGACTCGCGAGGTGCACCAATTGGGCCGCCTCGATCTGATTCTCGTTCACCCATAGCTCGCAAAGATTCGGGAGTGCCCTTAGCCAATGCAGCTCGCTTATCTGATTATAGGAACACCGCAGCAGTTGAAGGTGCATGAACGTCTCCACGCCACGCATGCACGCAATGGCATTGTGCGACACGTTCAGGTTTCTCAGCTGTGTTGCCTGTAGCGCTCGTTCACCACATCAGCGCCCTTTCATATACAGCGCATACAGCGCATTAGTATTGGGCAAGCGTACCTTGTTTAGCCCAGTGAGACTGGTCAATGCATTAAACTGCCATCGTCCAATGCAGACATTAGTCCATCCGCTGTCGGTCCCCAACGATCGATAGACCTCACGTGCACGCACCGATAGGTTGAGATACTGCGTCTGGCCCGACACGGGCGCGTCCGCCGCGTTGGAGACCGCCTCGTCCACCACGATCACCTCATACGCGCCCTCGTCCACGACCCGCATGCTGGTGCGTATGCTTATGTATTTCTCACTGCGTCGTTTCCTTCCGCCAACTTCAACCACCGACATGGCTGCGCGGTTCGTATCACCCCCTAAATTTAATTTAACTGACGTGGTCCCGCACATTACATTCCTTTCCCAGTCCATTCGATTTGTTAAAATGAAGCACCCTGGACAGAAATTATAGCCAATGAAATCCTCGAATAGCGCATTCGCGGCGCTGACGGATGGCCCACCAGCGCCCTCGAGGCAGCATTCGATTCCACCGCGTCGATCGATATATATCATATCGTCTCCATCCCTTTGGCTCCACGTGGATCCAACAGCAGCAAGAGCACCCTCCCTCCCTCCCTCTGAACAGCAGCAAGATGAACTTTGGTGGTTTGATGGGCGGTGGCGCCAACGCGACGCCCACACCGGCCGCGCAGGCGCAGAACCAGTTCCTCATGGCCAAGCTCGAGATGCAGTCGTACTCGGACCTATTCGAGCGTCTCTCGCGCGTCTGCTTCGAGAAGTGCAAGTTCAAGTACACGGATGGACAGCTGAACGTCGGTGAGATGAGCTGCATCGATCGCTGCTCGGGCAAGTACATGCAGGCGTACCAGGCACTGGGCGTCAAGATCGCGCAGGTGGAGCAAGAGATCATGGCCTCGGCCAACGCCGGCGGACCGCAGTAAAGAGCACACGCAAGCGGACGGTGCTCGAATGGCCACACGTGCAGCCGATAAGCACAGTGTAGCGAAAGACGGCATGGCTTGTAGCGATGGAAGGCAGTGGCTCGTGTTTTGTTTTGATATCTATAATCTACGAGTGACTTCGGCGTGGCGATGGGATGCGCTTCTTGTCAATGACAGGCTTAATTCAATGCATCGTGGACGGTGAGGATACTTGATGCAACAACGCACCAACGTGATCGCGTCTTTGAATGCACTGGGGATGCAAGCGCGATCAATAGAGAGCGAGAGCGATGTCACATCAAATGGGGTGGAAACAAAGAAATCAACATGAAGAAGAAGAAACAAGAGATGGAAAAAAATAATTGCTGAGCAAATACCACCGACGCGCCGTCGCTCTCACTGTCCGCATTGTCCCCCCATCGCGGGTTGTCTCGCTCTGCTTGGGGATATATGCTGCCTCCTGTTTGTCTGTCTGTCTGTCTGCCTGTCTGTATGTATGTCTGTATCTCTGTATGTCTGTCTGTCGGTCTCTTGGAACTGCAAACGCGTTGTGCTTCGTATCTGTCACACACAGACGCTAGTAATTGTGCCGACTGTAGCCACCCAATCCACCGCCTGCTGCCCCCACACTTGCTGTGGAGCCCACGCCGCCGACGGGGGGACGACTGGATGCTATTGGTGCATATGCCCGCGCTCCACCGGCAAACGAACTGCCGGCAAATTTATCGTCCCCACCACGACTTCCTCCGACACCAGGTGCGTACCGTGCTTGCCGTGTGTATCGACTACCATCGCTCTCGTTGGCATGACCATGGGGCGTGCCACCGTTTCCGTGGGAAGAGCCCCCTGCAAGCACTGAACTCCCCACAGCGGCCATGGTATTGCGTGGCACATGGGCTCGTGGCGCACTATACATGGACGACGACGACGACGAGTCGCCACTGGGAGGCCCCATGCCGGCCATCGCAGCCATCGGCGCGGCACCCGTCCGCATACTGCTGTACCCGACGTCGGAGTACTGCTGGTTCTTGCTCACGTATGTGCTGTTACTCCCACTGGAAGGCCCCTTCTGTGGCGGCGTGAACGTGGCTGGTTTCTCACTCGCATATGTCTCCGTCTCACGCTCGGGACGACCATTCGGGGTTGAACATGTCAGGGGCATGGGCACATTCACGGTCACCTGGAAGAACGGGTACTGCAGTGCCTGGCTCGAAGTGGGGCGTTGGTTTGGGTCGTACTTGAGCATATCCGTCATGAGCTGGATCGCCTCGGGGCTCGCGTGTGGAATCAGTTGGGCCAACGGGGTGGGCACAAACTGCGGGAACCGATAGTTCATCTGCGCCGCAAGCTTCATGCCCTCGGGCCAAGTGGCATGCGTTGGACTGCCCAGCACGGAGCAGGTTTTATACAACTGATCCCCCTCACTGCTCCCGGGGAAAAGCGGGCGCAGCGTAAACATTTCGGCCATGATGCAGCCCATGGCCCAGGTATCGATGGGGGAGTTGTAGGTCGTGGAGCGCAGCAGCACCTCTGGTGCACGGTACCATCGCGTGGACACGTAATCTGTGAACGGTGGCCGCGATCGGATCTCGCGTGCCAGTCCAAAATCCGCCACCTTGACGATATCGCCCTTGACCAGCATGTTCTCGGGTTTAATGTCGCGGTGGAAGAAGCTATGCTTGTGCATGAACGCCAGGCCCTGCAGCATCTGATACATGATGTTCCGGATCTTGGACTCGGGGAAATGACGGTCACGTTTCTTCATGCATTCGTAGAGGTTGTTCTCCATGTACTCGAACACAAAGTAGAGCTCATCGTTCTCGCGGATCACTTCCTTGAGCTTGACGATGTTGGGGTGATTCAATTTCTTTAGAGACTGTATGGGGGAGGTGTATGTGAGAAAGAGAGAGAGAGAGAGAGAGAGAGCGCGCATGAAGATGATATGAGAAGCGCCTGTTAGATAGATGGCCCTTCCATTGGAGAACACAGAGAGAGAGACACAAGCAAGAAGTAGGAGCACGCACCATGACCTCACGCAGCTGCATGCACTCCTCCCATGAGTAAAACTTCTTCTTCATCTTTTTCACCGCCACCTGCAAAAGCCATCCCCGTTCCAATGTCAATGGCAAGATGAGCCCATGCCTCGGCCTAACCATCCCACCCCCACGTTCTCCGCCTAACCAACCCCGCGTCTCGGCCTAACGGCTGCGACTGAA
>JAADWT010000195.1:0-29137 GCA_023336285.1 Pythium grandisporangium
AAATCAAAATCAAAATCAAAATCAAAATCAAAATCAAAATCAAAATCAAAATCAAAATCAAAATCGTCTAGGGATTATTACGGAGGCGTCTATTTAGGCATTGTGGTGAGAATTTCAAGTCAAAATCGTAGTTAGACCCCCAGTACCAAGGAGAGCTACGCATTTCCAGGTGGAGAGGACGAGACATGCAATCGCGTAAAATGGAAAGAGAGCACGAGGACGCTCATAGTTACGTTAAGAAATCTATATGGTATGGTGGGGAAGCGATTCGTGGCGACCGGCGAAGGAGGAGATGTGGTATCGATCAGGTGTGTGATTTGTTTGTTGGCATCTTGTACTTCTCCCGCTTCTCCTCCTTCATTTGCCTGCCGCCGCTGCTCGCTTGCTCGTCATCTATCACAGGGCAAGTCGACCTTACTCATCGTCATCGTGAGTTCCGATTGACCGCTTGCGCTTCTTGGGCGACGCCTCCTTGGTCTTGTTCGCCTTGCTCTTCTTCGCGGACTTCTCCTTGCCAGACGCTAACGAAGACGACGATGCCGTTGCCGTTGCCGTTGCCGTTGCCGCTGCCGCTGCCGCTGCCGCTGCCGTCACCTGCTGAGCCAAATGCTTGATCACCGGCGACGAGCTCTCCATGGCCGCAGCCACGGCCACAAGGGAGGCCAATGCCTTCTCCTCCGAGTCCTTCGCCTTCTTCCCCTTCTTCTTGGCCCCTCCAGCCTCGGCGGCATCCAACGCGCGCCAGGCCTTGACCAATTGCAGCGCGCAGCTCACCACCACCTTGAGTCGCTTGGCACGCATGGGCTGCTTGCCCTCGTCCTTGATCTTCTCATCCTCGTCCTCCTTGTCCGTCGTCTGCGATTGCTTGGTCAGTAGCGCCGCCAACGCCGTGGCCAGAGGAGCACGCCAACGCGCGAGCACACCTCGCTCCGCCGCCGAGGCGGTCGCGTGCTTGGGTTTGAGCACAACTGACAGCAATCGAAACACTTCAGCGGTGGAAAAGGCATCCACAGCTCGCAGGGAAGGCGTCGTCGTCCCCTCCTCCTCCTCTGCCTCCTCCTTCTTCTCGTCCGATGAAGCCACGGCCACCGCACTCAGTGAAGGCAGCAGCGCACGCACAGCCACGCGAGGGAACCGTGTAGCCAGGTCGTCCAGGATCTGCCGCGGGAACCGGCCATGCTTCTTCGTAAACGCGTCCACCACGCCCACACGCAGCACGGTACTCACGTCCTCCTCCACCTGAGTGGACGTCTGCTCCTCCGTCACCAGTACACGCACGAGATGCACCACCACGGCACCACCCACGCGCTGTGCAACATCACGGTCCAAGGGCTTGCGCGTCAGTAGCTTCACCACGGACCGCAGCGCCGCAAGCACTTCATCTCGCTGGTCCTCGCGACTCAGCACGGGCAGCTCCTTGACACGCACCACCTTGTGCAGCAGCACAGCCTGCAGCCGTTCCTTCAGCACACGCTGCTCGACGTCCGAGCTGGCCACGACCACGAGACCCTGGAAGAGCGGCAGCACCAAGGACAGCACGTTTTGCCCGTGGCTTGCGATGGCTGCTGGCGAAGACGAGGACGACGAGTGGCTGGCAAACAACGCCAACAGCTCGAGCACGCGCAGTTTGAAATGCAGTACCGACACGCGGTGGCGCTTGACATCCTTGCGCAGCTGGGCACGGTCAAGAACCTGACCCACAATCGCCGACAGCGTGGCATCCTCGCGCTGCAGCTCAGCTACGTGGGCGGCATCTTCGCCGCGCAGCGCATCGGCCAGCTCGGACGCGGACGTCAGCACCACCTCCTCCTCCTCCTCTTTTTCTTCTTCGTCCTCCATCTCGTCCTCGTCCTCCTCGTCCTCCATCTCCTCGTCTTCTTCATCGTCATTCCTTTTCTTTGCGACCTTGCCGTTGCTCTGCTCCTCCTCCTCCTCCTCCTCTTCGGGACTCACCACCCGCACGAGCGTTTGCAGACACTCAGTCGTCATGAGCGGCACCAGGGCACGGAACACGTACGTCACAATCTCCCGAATGGCCGACGAGTCCTGCGACAGCAGACTCAGCAGCAGATCGGTCAGCACCACCACAGCGCGGGGCTTGCCCTCCTCCTCCCTTCCCTCCTCCTCGGTCTTCTTCTTGCTCTTGTTCTTCTTGCTTGTGGCCTTGCTCTCGCTCTTTAGGTCAGTCAGACACTGCGTGAGATCAGCCACCACGGCGCGAGCGTCACGGCGCTGCGATGGGTCCAGTAGCTGCAGCGCACAGCTCTGCAGCAGCACGCGGTAAGCCACGTCCTCTGTCTGGCCCAGTGTTTGCAGTTGCATCTCCACGCGCTGCATTAGTGCTCGCTCCTCATCACTCAGCGCAACGCGCAGAGTCACCGCACTAGATTCGGCCTCCTTCTGGTTGCCACTCTGGGGCACAGCCGTCAAGAACTGACTCGCCAGCCTAAACACTGAGTCTAGTAGCGTGCAGGAACTGGTGACGGCCGAGAGACTGCCACTGATCAAAGAGAACACGCGCTTGACGGTACCCTGCCGCACGGCCAGGGTCAGCGGCGGCGAGGCCACGCGCTGGTCCGCCGTCAGCAAATCAGCAGCCGTGTTGCTGTCATCGTCATGGGTCTTGCTCTTCTTACTACTCTTCTTCTTGCTTTTCTTGACGGGCGCGCCTTCGGTGTTGGCCGTGAAGAACGCGTGGAAGACCAAAAATGCCAGCACCTGCTGTTGTTGGGGTTGTTCCAGGGCCTTGGCATCGTTGCTCGTAGTCAGTTCGGCAGCCATGAGGTCGATGGCCCAGAGCCGCACCGTGGACACACGGCGCTGCACAGCCACGGCCTGATCACGTGCCTCCTCGATCGCGATGATCGCGTCAAAGCCGCGTGGCGTGGCCTCCTCCTTGGTCTTGCTCTTTGTCTTCTTCTTCTTGTCCTTGTTGGTCTTCTCCTCGTCCGCTCTCGCCTGTGCATCTTCGTCTTCTTCCTGAGGACTCATGGCCACGAGTGAAGACGGTGGCGAAAGAAAGACTCGCTGCAGAAACGCGTAGAACTCACGTGACGCCTGTGTCGCCAGGACACGAAGCGCATGGCGAGCAGCTTCATGGAGCACGGTCTTGGGCTTCTTGCTCCCCGTGGATGAGGAAGAGGAGGAGGAAGAGGACAAGGCCCGTGTGTTGTTGTAGAGGCATTTGACCAGGTGTGGCGTGAGCAGTATGCGCACCAGCGAAGAGCTCACCGCCGTTCGCCGGCTCAGCGCCGTCACCAGCATCTCCAAGAGCTTGAGCGCCAGTGCCTTGCGCTCATGGGTCGCCGTCTCGGGGGCCAGCAGGAAGTTCTCCACCAGCACACTCCAGGCTTCCTGTAGCAGCTCGCCATCCATCTCCTCCTCGGCTTCCTCTGTCTCCTCCTCCTCCTTCTTCTTGGTGTTCACGTGGAGGATATGACCAAACAGACCCATCCACGCGGAATGTACCCGTGGATAACACGCCGACGAGTTCGTCAGCGGTGCCACCAGCGCATGCATCCCCTTGCGACGAACGATTCGCATGGCCGGACAGGCCACGTACACGGCCGGCAACTGCTTGTCCGTCAGGGCGTGGCGGGTGATGTAATGCTGCAACCCAGCTGCCAGCGCGACCTGATCGGCATTGTAGCTGGCTACATTCTCCGCGGCTAGCAGAGAGCCAGCCAATTCCGCAGCCACGTCTTGAATGAACCGGGATGGACTTAATTCCGCCACAACGGCCAAGATGGCATCCACGCAGGCTTCACGTAGCCATTTCTTCCATTGCGCCATCTCCACGAGCTCACGGATCACGGCCACGGCCATGTCCTGCTGTGCATTTTCACTGTCGTTGCTGATGGAGTCGGTGCGTAGACGGCCTGAGCGATGCATGGCCAGCAGGCCAAAGAGACGGCCAAACATGTGCTCCCGCTGCTCCATGCCCTTCATGCCCACGTGCACCTGCATGGCATCACGCAGCAGCGCCAGTACCTCTGTGAGCGCAATCTCCTCGGGAAACGCAGCCAATAAGGACGCCAGCGCGGCGCTAAAGCCCTGGCGAGCAGCGTCACGCGAGGAGGCCAGACCACGCACTAGCCGCTTGAGCGTGTACTGCACGTCATCGGCAAAGGACGAGTCTGGTGTCTTGTGCTGCTGCTGTTTCTTGGCCTGCAGCTGCGCGATAAGCTGCGCGGCGGCGGCTGTACGCGTGGCAGGATCGCTCTCGGCCAGCGTCCAGAACAGCTTGAGGAATTCGCCTCGCTCCGCGCCATTACTGGTCGTGGTGCCATTGCTCACGAGCGTGGAGATATCGGATTTGGACGGCGCAACGCCATTGCTGCTGCTGCCATTGGTGCCCTTACGAGGGCTCGTGGTCGTGCTTGTACTCGCGCCGTTGGCGGTGGTGGGGGTGCCCGTCACGCGCTGCTTCTTGCCCATGACGACGACGATGCGCACGCAGGAAGATGCCGAGATGGCGCTGGTGATGTGTGGGGAGGCTGGATGGAGCTCCTTCACAACCAGCGGCGCGACCGTTTTGACTGGTGCACGACCCATGGCCAGCGGAGGTTGCGCGAAGGGGACGGGAAGGTGTCGCCAACTCAAATATCCGCTATCTGAGTACCCTATGGACTCCAAATTGGTTGAAGTGTACTGAGAAAACGATGAGCCGAATAGTACTCCCTTTCATTGCACTCTCCAACATGGGTACACTACAGGCATTGCATGCGCCATTCATTCGTTCATGGGGTTACGCGTTGAGCAAATCTGGAGATTTCATCTACATACTACGATTCTTTCTCTCTCTATGTCACGGCAACGACAGCGAGCGGAGTGATGAAGGGATACAACTGACTCATTCGTTTTTGGCAGCATCCGACCTCTCTTCTACATCTCCCATATCGCTTGCGCTACCCTGCAGCCGCCGTGAGGGCGTCGATCAATTCCTGCACTTTATCGGCGTGCACCTTGAGCAGCACACGCGTGATGGCACCGCCCACCTGCAGCGACATGAGCGCGCCACTCTTCTTGCCCTTGGTCTCGGCGGCTTCCACCTTTAAGCCCTTGTATAGCGCAGCGTTCAACACGACCTTGCCAATCTGATTCCGCATGAGCACGCGGGCCTTGCGAGTCGTCTTGTTCACCAACACCTTGAGCGGGTGTGTGCCCTTGTCGGCCCATCGCTTCTCGTCACTGATAAACTCAAAGAATTTGGCCTTCTCCGCCTCAAATGGGCATTCTTCATCGTCGTCATCGGATGCCTAACCAGCGGGAAGCAACAACAGAACGCAAGCAGAGATCAGAAACGGGTTACACAGCGTACCCCACCATCCACCTCCGTTCGTACCTTCAGGATGACCGTGGCTTCTTCGCGTCCGATGGTTTCCTCGTCCTCGTCCTCTGCAGTCGTGGCTGCAGGTGTAGTAGTAGCAGTAGTAGCAGTCGCCGCACCGTTCGTAGCTCCAAACGCAAACGGCTTGGCCGCGGTGGAGCCACCCAATTGAAAGGAGAATCCACTACTGGCGGGCGCCGCCGGCTTGGCGCCCTCACTCTTGGGCATATTAAACGAGAACCCACTTGTACTGGATGCCGTGCTGGCCGAAGAAGAAGAAGCAGCCGCGGCTGGTACCGCTCCAAACGAGAAGGCTGGGACCGACTTTGTCGAGGGCTCTACCGCTGGCGACTTGAATAAACTCTTGGATGGTGACGGTGACGACCCAAACGAGAACCCACCCGTGCTGGGGGGTGCAGACTCCTTGGCCGGTGAAGGTTTGGAGGGCGTGGGGAGGTTGGGCTTGGCACCAAACGTAAACCCTGTAAAGCTTGTCGTGCTCGGCTTGCTGATCGGTGATGACGGCTTGGCGGGCGCCACTGGCTGGACCACGACTGGGGTAGCCGATACAGGAGATGGAATGGAAGGCGGTGGCTTGGCAGCAGCGAGTGGTGCCATAGGGGGCGTCGCCGTGGCCCGGGACGAGACCGGACTGCTCATGGGCACTGGTTTCGTGGCAGCAAACTTGGCACCAATCTCCTCCGCATGGCGTAGGTAATCCTGTAGCAATAATTGCGATACCGTGATGATCAGTCTTCTAATCAGGTCGGTGGATGGCCAGATACGTGGTCATGAGATCATTGAGCGAAGATCAGACATCGCATGAAACAAACCTGGACGGCTGGGATCCAGTCGGAGCACGGGTTCTTGCGCTTCTGCTCCGTGACAAAGGCTAGGAACTCGCGGTTAAGCACCTCGATCGCTTCCTGGTACGTTGACGGCACGGACGCTGATGGCGCAGATGTCGATGGTAATGATGATGGCGATGGTGCCGAGGTCGATTCGCCTGTAAGCCCCGAAAACCCAGCGAATGGGTTTGCGCGCACGACTGCCGGTGGCTCCGTCGTTGTCGATCCCGTGAGGCCCTGTAGACATATATACATAGAGGCATCAACAAATCATTAGCTCTTCTGAGCTGCGCACTCCACTAGCATTCTCGTAGTGCTGTGATTTCTCATGGCTGCTCACCTGGAACCCTGAGAACGGGTTCGCCTTGGCGGGTGCTGTGGAGCTAGATGGCGCTGCTGTTGCAGCCAACGATGGCGACGCCGCTGCTGGCTTGCGCATGCCTAGCGAGGAGCGCGCCGTCACGATCTTGCGGCGGCTGATGGCCTCATCGGTCGCGCGCTGGAAGCCCACGCCACCTCCATCGGTGGTCGTGTCGTCGCCCTCATTCGCGGCCTCCCATTCCTCGCGCCTCATTTGACCGTTGGCGTTGCGTCGCTTGGACATGGTCGCTAGTGACACTGTGGAGGTGGTGTATGCGTGTGTATGTGGAGGAGGCGGTCAGCGCGGAGAGGATCCACGTAATGCAGCGCGATGGCGCGAATGCTGGAGCGAACCACTGGCTCCAGAGGGCACGGCTTCATTCATTTCGCAAGACAAAAGAGCTGCCTAATAAGCTCTCAAATCAACCCGTATACTGCGCCATACGTACGCGCTTGTATTAGGGGTGGATCGGTGTTATTTGATATCGTAGCGGATTAGTGGGTTTTTACCAGAGGCAACAGTTAAGGGGAATACCGGTAGTTTTTTTTGGTAGATTTGTTTGTCAAAATGCCCGTATGAGGAACGGGATGGACACCTAGAAGTAGCTCTTGATCTTGGAGGCGATGTCGTCGACGCGCGCAGATTGCGTGAAGAAGTCGAGGAACTCACCGTCGGGGCCCACGAGGTACATGACAATGGAGTGGTCCACGAGGTAGTCGTCGTCGTCATCCTCGTTCTCGTCAGCCTTAGAGAAGTAGACGCGGTAGGCCTTGGTGATGTCGGCGATCTGCGCACGGGTGCCCGTGAGCATCTTGAACGCCGGGTGAAAATCTGTCCATGCAATACCACCACCACCACACACACGTACACACATACAGTGAGCCAGCCAGTCAGTGAGTCGTCAGGTTAGAAGCTGGTACCGCTATCGTCTACCTTTCTTGTACTCCTGCATCTGCGCAATGGTGTCGCGGTTCGGATCCACGGTCACAAAGAGCGGCACGACCTCGGGCAGGTTCTCCTTACGGAGTTTGTCCAGCACGTCACCGATGCGCACGAGCTCGTTGGGACAGATGTCGGGGCAGTGCGTGAAGCCAAAGTAGAGCAGCGTGTACTGTCCTCGGAACGACGCATCCGTCACGGCCTGGCGCGTATCACAATCCACCAGTGTCCAGGACCCGCCCAGCAGTGGCTTGCCCACTGAGACCACCTTGCTCGTGGCTATAATGGACGCAGAGGCAGCGGAAGCAAATCATAATGGAGGTAAGCCGTGGATCGCGACCATCACACCATGCACTGCAGCCTGTCGCGATCCTCATGCAACGTACTCTGCGTCTGCAAGCGGTCCTTCTCCTGGTAGTAGTAATAGACGGCACCACTACCGACGACGCCCGCGAGCGCCAAGCTCGTCCATGTAATGGGCTGCTCGTTTCACCGCAATGCACACAACAGCAACCGCATTAGAACCGCGTCCAGCACCCCTCCACGTCATGACATCGACATCCCCGGTCTTCTTCTCCAAGCGATAGGATTGTCATGACGCACCCCCATCTTGTCGTTGCGCGGCTGTGGCGACGGTGGTGGGGTCGTGAAGAGGCGCTTCTGCTGCCTGGCTACGGGGCGCCAGCCCTGGCGCAGCGGCGCCATCGACATCCCGCGTTGCATCATCCTCTGAATATTCGGAAGACCTCGTCACCACAAAACCCGATTGATTGTGAGTCGTTCGCTTCAGATGACGATGATGCGCGTCTTTGATTCGATCCGGGTGGGTAAACGGGTGGGTGGGTTGGCTACCTCTGCCCATATTTTTGTAACCCGGAACCGAGTCCCAAATAACTTCCAGCAAAATAGACAAATTCGGGTTTTGACTCCCGGGTATTCCTTTATAACCCACCCAAATGAAACAAACCCACCCGGTCGAAATCGTATCTCTTTGCCAGCCATCGCCATACCATCGCCGTTTGCCTCCCCCCTCCCCACCATAATAACGCGACGAAACAGGAGGATTCGCAGGATGGCGGACGACTTTCGCGTGATGAGCCGCTTCGTGCGGCCGATCTACGCGGCCATCGACAGCCGCCAGTACAAGGCGGCCATCAAGCTCTGCCAGCACAAGAAGGTGGCGCACCTGGACATCGTGCAGGTGCTGCGTGCGCATTGCCTGGAACGCCTGGGGCGCGACGACGAGGCGCTGACGATCTGCCGGCGCGTGCAGACTCACGCGCCGACGGATGAGACCCTGCTCAACACCATGAGCCTCGTCTTCCGTCTCTGCGGGCGAGAGCATGAGATGCTGGCCACGTACGAGGCCGCGGCGCAGTCCACGGTTGTGGCACCCAGTGAGGAACTGCTGCAGTCGCTGTTCCTCGCCTACGCGAAGCAGAGCGCGTTCCTCAAGCAGCAACAGACCGCGCTCAAGATGTTTAAATCCTTCCCACGCGCCAGGTCTCTCTGCTGGGCCGTGCTCAGCATGACGCTGCAGGTGCGTCACGGTGGCGCGCCATCAAAGATGCTCGCGCTTGCGGACCGCATGCTGCTCAAGAACATGCGCACGGAAGCATCCACGGATGGCGAGGCGTTGCAATTGTTGGTGCATATCCTGCAAACACAGGCACGGCACCAGGACGCATTGGACGTGTTTGACGAGTTTGCGCCGCTCATGCAGGCAGCCACCGCCAAGGAGACGGACTCTGGTGATGCTGATGCTGCTGATCACCACCACGGTATTGGCCAGGCCAAGGGCGCATCAGCCTGTGGGGATGCGAGTTGTGGGCATGCGCATGGCGCCTCCAATGCTAATTCTTCGCGCAAGGGCCGGGCAGCGGAAGGTGAGGGCGCGGATGAAGAGGAGATTGAGCTGGGTCCGATGCAGGCCATTGATCGGCTGGCGCTGGAGGCATCACTGGCTGACGCGGTCTCGCAATGGGACCGTAGCGCACGCGTGTACCGTGCACTGCTGGAGCAGTACAATGCCGATGACTGGGCATACCTGCAGGGCTATCTCTCGGCCACGTTCCAGCGACAACCCGACGCAGATGTGCATGACGTGACCGCGGAGGCAATGGCATTTTTAACGGCATTAGCGGCACAGGTTAAGAACGCGCGACTACGAGGACCGTATCTGGCCATGGTGCATGTTCAGTACGAAGCGCTACAGCGAAGGCACCTGCAGGGCCATGAGACAGGAGAGGAAGAAGCCGATGAATTGGTGACGCAGATGCTAGCGTACGCTACGCGCTTCGACGCGAAGGCGTGCTGCTTTTCTGATTTGAAGCAGTACTTAGCACTCTTCACGTCGTTTGTTGACGAGAATGCGGATGATCAAGAAGAGAAGAGCAAGAAGATACGCATGCCCGTCAAGGCCTCTACGCGGTTGGTGGCGGCATTCCAGGAGATGGCCGACTCGTCTCGCGTGACGACGGCCACTAGTGGGGACGCCCACGATGACGCGCAGCGCAAGCAGGCGCAACAGCTGCTGCATCGTCGACTGTTGAGTGTCAAGGCGTTGCGGTTCCTTGGCGTCTACGCGTCACAAACGACATCGGAACTGGAGGCACTCGTCCGCTCGTTGGTGCACGAGTACGTGGCCAATAGCTGGCTCACGCAGGGCGCCACGGGGGGCCAACGCGAAGTGCAGGCGACGGATGACCTGCTCCTGCTGGCCGTGCATACGCTGTTGGACCTTGTGCAGCGTCACTCGACCAGCAGCAGCAGTAACAGCAGACCTGATCGGCTCGAGCTCTTGCTCTCGGCTGGTGCGCTGCTGGAGTATGGGTTGGCCAAGAGCGCCTACAATTTCCAAATGAAACTATTGCTCTCACGTGTGTACGCCTACCTGGGCGCGGGTCAGGCCATGCTGACACGTCACAATGAATTGGATATCAAGAATGTGCAGCTGGATTCGCTGTCATTTCTTGTGCTGGACAAACTGCTGCAGCTTTGTCTGCATGGTGATGCGCGCCACCTTTGCGAGCGTGTGCGTCACTTGCATAAGAGTACCGACCACGACACGCCCGAGTATGTAGCGCGTGCGTATCGAGGTGGTGTGTATTCCAAGGTCCTGGATATGACCAACTTTTTGCATGACCGCATGCGGAATTCGCATACACTGGCGATTATTCGTGGGGAATGTCTGCAGTTTGAACTGCAGGAGGCATTGGATGCTGGGTCCACGGCGCTGCTGGAGCTGGCGGGGTCTCAGCAGTTGGAGGCCAGCATCTCGATGCTGGAGCGCATGGTGAACCCCGAGACGGAGCTCTCCTGCAACCAGCACCGCGACGTGGTGGTGCAGTGGACACCACAGTCCGCTGTACGAAGCGCCGATTCGTTTGTGAACCGCGACATTGCCGATACGAACAAGGCGCCATGGCTCGTGGAGTGTGATCGCTCGGCCCACCTGGCATCCTCGCGCCAGTGGCTGCGGCTTCAGCTCGTGGTGCCCAAGATGATGCGGCTCATGGTGCTGGTGCCGACATCTGGTTCATCATCGGAGGAGCTACAGGCGCTGGCCAGTGAGTACAACGAACTGGTGACGGTGCTGCAGCTCACAGACCATGCGGAGACGGATGTCAAGGCGCGCATGTGGACCTGGAGCCGTGACGTGGTGGTTGTTCTAGCCGAAGTCGCTGAGGCCACGCTACTAGCCGGAAGTGGTGCTGGTACTGGTGCTGATAGTGACCTGCCGGCCCTGACAGCTCGCCTGACGGAGCTGCTGGCACCACTGACGGAGATTAGTGAGCAGGCCTGTGCGGTCCTCACGGCGCCAGCGCTGTCAGCGTATGCGCTCTCCACGACGGCGCTGCTATTCCGTGACGCCGGGGTATGGGCAGCCGCGCTGTCGTGCACACTGGTGCGGGCCTGGGCCAAGAAGCGTAGCAAGAAGAAGGACGACGGCGACGCGGCAGCATGCCTGGCAGCACTGCGTGCGCTGCTCAAGGGCATGCAGGACATGCTGCTGGCCGTGGAAGCGCATGTTCAGGCGCTGCCGTTGGCGAAGGATGCGAAGAAGAAGGCGGCTCCATCGTCTTCGTCTTTGTCTCCGTTGGCTCTGGTCGTGGACATGGACGCCATCCCATTGGAAGCGGATCGCCAGGAACTGCTGGCCGCGCAGACCACGATGCAGCAACAGGTGGCCGAGTCACAGGAAGCTGTGCAGCGCCAACTCACGGAGCAATTGTATACTGCGGCGGCGGCGATTCGCGGAATGATGCTGCAAAAGTAGACGCGGACGAACTGATAGGCGGGTAGTAGGAAATCACTGGTGTATGGGTGGGTCAAAGTCGTTGTAGGTGGTGGGTGTACTACGGTAAACGAGGTCAACGCAGTCGTCGTGTGAAGGTGCGGGGTGAGTAGAGCTTCACCTCTGGTGCATCAGTCTTCTTATTCAATGAAGCACCACCAAGCAAAAGAGCCTCACCATTGTTTTCTTTTCTTTTTCATCACATGTCGTCTTCACAACGTTGGATCGATTCACGAGATTGATTGCTAGTAGCGGCTGGTCTCCGCTAGATGTCGGACTCTACAGCAAATCTATCTACCACCACTCCCCTCAGCTAGCCCACCACGCCGTCGTCTTCCTCGCCGTCGTCCACGCCACAGAACGCAAAGATGCGATGCCAGAGCGCACTGGGCAGCAGGTGGTGGCGCTGCGAGCACAGCAACACGCAGCGCACACGGGCACGGCACGATGGCGAGAAGTCGGCATGGCTCTGAGCTGACCAGCGCCGCTGCACGTGGACAATCGCGTACGCAAAGGTGCCCTGCTCACCTCGACTCGCACTCGCGCTGTGCCGTCTCTTTCGGCGCATGGCCTTCTTGACTAAGTCTTCCCGATGGCCATGGCCTTGACGACTGGCTGATCCCTGCTGTTGTTGATGGTCTTGTTGTTGTTGTCGTTCCTCCTCCGTGTCGCCAAGAAACTCGGCGTTGCACCAACTTCCGGCAACCACGAGGCCGTCACCGTCCAGCGTACCCGAGTAGATGTAGGTCCCCACTTGGCGGTGCACGACAAAGTCCTGACGATACACGAAGCCGCGCCGGGTCCATTCGCCGTGAATCAGCTGTTCCTGAGAATACACGCGCTCACGACACGTGCCACGCAGCGCACCACTTGGTAGCAGCTCCATGTCGAGCTGACACTCGTACTCGTAGCCGTCTTCGTCCATGGCCTTGCCAGTCAGTGTGTACCGCCCCGTGGTGAGCGCACCACCGCGACTGGAATGGATGCTGTTGGCTTCACCGCCAGTACTGGCACCGTCAAGTACTGTGTGGGGTATTGCCTCGTTTGTCACCACCGCGGCGCCACTAGCATTCGTCATAAGCTCGGGTTTGACCATACGAGTTGCATGGACACACTCCAGCTCAAAGGTGCCACGTCCCCCATCGTACCCAGGTGTTGGCGCTGCCCGAACACGGCGTTCCCCTTCCTTCTCCTCCTCTTCGTGGTCTTGCCCCTGATCCTGCTTCGCCTCCCCCTCCTCCTCCTCCTCTGTCAAGACTTCGCCCCCCTCCACAATCCGCCATCGCCCCGTGATGACACGCCGCCGCCGAAGCTGACGCGTCCGCACCTCCTCTTCCTTCTCCCCCTCCCCCTTCTTCTCCTCCTCCTTCTTGACGACCCGCACGACTGGCTCATGAGCAATACTGACGGGTTCCACCACCTCCACTCGACCCGAGTACGCGAAATGCGCCACGGCGTCGCGCACCCTGTACTCCAGTGCGTACCGCAGACGACCCAGCTCCCATGTCCCCGAAATGCGGCAGCTCTGCGGGTACACGACCTCACGCGAGCTGCCATGCAGTGAGCCATCCGGTCTTAGCTCCATATTCACGAGGCAATGCTCGCGCACCGGCGGCTCTGGCTGTCGTTCCTCCAGCGCGCGGTTCGCGCCACGGCGACGACGCCGTGGACGACGCACGGGTGGTGCCGTCAGTGACGAGATGGTAAAGCCCCGGAAGCGGTAGGTGCCCGGGCCCAGCGGGTAGAGTGCCAATGGATCGGGTGGTGCCGTCGTTCCATTCACCGCAGCCACCGCATCAGGTTCACCAGGCTGTAAGATCCGTCGCCATGCAAACGTGTTACATGCTGGCTCTGTCAGATCGCCACTGGTACCAGTATTACTACTAGTACAGCTGCTGTTGTTGTCAGTGGTAACCTCTTGCTTGATCACGACCGAGCCCGTGGGCATGGTGTTCGCCAGTGACGCCGACAGCGGCGGCATGCCAACAGGAGCGGTGGTAACGCCTCCCGCGTCTCGTAGCCACATCCACGCGCCCACGGCCACACCAGTGGCAAGCAGGTCCACACGACAGAGCATTGTGTGGCGGTCCACGTGGCCCGCGCGCTTCATCACCTGGAACTCACACGCCTCACAGGATTCGTCCACATCACTCGTCGATTTCGTGTGGTCCGTAGCTTGGGAGACCCATCGACCCTGCAGGAACGCGCACAGAAGCTCCGCAGAGGTAGCGGTCGCGGCAGCAGTTGCAGTGTCCGTGCCAGTGTCCGTGTCAACACCTGCGTCCATACGTGGCCGCTTGCGGCTCGTGGCCGTGCTCCAGATGCCGCGGCCATGCAGTGGACGCGGTGGTCTCTGCCAGACGTCGCCGTCCAGTGTGCCGTCGCCATAGAGCCGTAGCCGCAGCGTGTACTGCTCGTCGCGCAGGAAGCCGCCCACGCGCCCTTCGTACGCGCGCTCCTCCACCTCCTCAAGCGCGGGGGCCGGTGCGGTCGCCGCTTCCGCTTCCGCTGCCCTTGCCGCTGGCTCCTCCATTTCCATTTTCGTTGTTTCGTGGTACTGTAGTAGATTGGTAGACGGTCGGCAAACGAATGTCTAGGCCGGGTTTTAAACGGGTCATGGGTTTAGAAAGTACTGGGCGACCCGCGGGTTGTGTTCCTTTCGTGTTTAGGACATGGCGCTACACTGTGTAGCCATCTACACTGGACTGATGCGGAGATATTGCTTGGATGCTGAACCAGTTCGATGGCATCTCTGATGGAATGCTGTATTCCCTGTCGTCTCAGAGGTCCGCGTGGTTGTTCCAGTCTCAGCAGCTATAGCCCGCAATACTACGGTGGGTCTGTCCATCATGGGGGCATAAGCACATGCGCAACAAACGTCACGACTCTGGTTTGAAGCTTCTACTCATGGTAATATGCTGCCGGTCTTCCATCGATTCAAAGTGCTGATACTCACAAAACGATAAGATCTCGGTCCAAATGGTGACTGGAATGGCATACGTGGACCGAGAGGGTGAGCGCAAGGTCTTGAGCAAGAGAAGGTTGACCACGTCCTGGAATGCAGTCGGATACGCAAAGTGAGCGCACGGCGACCAGTGACGCTGTGTGTGAACGACGTGAAGCTCAAGATGGCCATAGTCATCGCGAATCCCGTTGGCAGTAGTTGCTGGGGTGCCACTAACTTCCCATCGACCACGAACACTACCCAAACACGCTACCGCCGAGAACACGACTGGGACTGGTAGGGACAGCGGCTGTGGGTGTGTGTCACTTCCTCCATCTTGCGTTGAATACTTGAGCGTTTTGCCACACCATGTTCCGTTCAGCGCAATGCCTGGATCACCTTCCCGTGGATGTCTTCCCATCTGGACAACACCGTGGAGCTTTGCGTCGCTGCCCACGGTCAGCGCATGACGGCATGCGTAGACACGTCCATTCGCTGATACAGCAACCCCCTGGAACACGAACTGACCCGGTGTCAATGGTGCTACAGGGTTGATCACGCGCTCTTTGCGGTATGAAATCAAATGCAGCTGGAGCATGATCGGTTGCGATATGATCTGGGGCACACCACGGAACACGTGACCACCGCCTCTGGCAGTGGTGATGTCACCAGCGGCATCATCATCCGCATTACCATCGCTATGGGCATCACCGTCATCCGCGCGAATGATCACGTACCGCCCCTTGAGCCCATACTTGACGGAGAGCTGACCATGACACGCCATCAGCTGGCTGCGCGTACGACGGCGCCAGAAGCGCACGATCTTGAACGAACACGCAAACCACAGGTCGTTGGCATCGCGGGTCGCATCACCATCGCCACCGTGGCGCACGGCGCGTCCATTGTACACGTAGCACTCGGGCTCGTGGCCAGGCGATTGCTCGATGCTGTCGCTGTTGCCACAATGACGCGACGAACCCTCAGCGACGGGCGACACCACCACCGTCATTGACGTGTCAGCATATACGCGGAAGAGGAACCGATGTGGCGTGGTCTGCGCCGCATTCACGACGCCCTCGCACTCGAAGACATGCACATGATGCCGGTTCATTGTGTCAGCTTCCACCAACTGACGCGCTGGAGCTATCAATTCGAGGAGCTTAATGCGTATGGTTGGCTGAAATAAGTCTTAGATCAATCAGAAATAAACTGGATTGGCTATAAATGAAACAGCCGGGGCCACGATGAGGTTTGTGAGTTTTCGTTGTTCCAATTCACAGTCAAAATCTGGAGAAACATCACGGAAAAAAAGTGAATTTTTACTTTACAACAAAACAGTTCACACTTTGTGAATCAATCACGTTAGCATTTCTTCTGCTCACTAAAGTGATAGAAATCGCAGTACGAAAGCACATGCAGCCACACAATGTTGGGCAGAGCCATCAGCGAGGTGGCCTTGCCCTCGTATTGCTGTTGTTGTTGTTGCTGCTGATGCCGTGGAGAGCGGAAGCGCAACGTCGTGAGCAGCAACTGCATGGTCGCGGCTTGGAAACGCTCTGGGTAGGCGAGATGGAAACTCGGCGACCAGATTCGTGTTGCGTGAAGCAGATGCAACTCCACAAGACCACGCACATTGCCGTGTGTTATACTACCACTCTCCGTTGTGTCCCCTTCTTGACGTGTCCACCGCCCACGCAGTCCACCAGTTCCTGGCGCCATGACGTACTTGTACGACGAGCATAAGCGAGCCACGCGATAAAGCAGCGTGTACGTGACTTCCCCGCTCGTGTGCGACCATTCACCATCGATACGGTATTCCATTGGAAACAGCCGGTCCTGGCAGGTGCCTTGAAGCGTGCCATCGGCATTGACCTGCAATACTACGCGTGACTCGTGCACGTGTCCATTCTGCGCGACCGTGAAGCCCTCCAACTCGTATCGACCTGGAGTGAGCGGCACCATGACAGCGGTCGTGGTCTCAGTGGCGTACGAGCGCAGTGCCAGGCTAAACTCAGATGGCAGCGTGGTCTCGTGTGCGTGCAGGTGGCCGTCGTCCACGCTCACGACCACGAAGCTCCCCACAAGACCCTCTGTAGACGTCAGCGTGGCTTGGCACATGAGCAGTTGGACCTGCAGGGAGGATCGCCACACGAGCATGAGCTTGAAGAAGCAGCCAAAGCGCACACGCGATGCGTCAGCACCAGCGCCATTGAGAGTGTCACTATCAGACGGAAGTCGTGTGGCCTGGCCATCGTATGCGAAGACGGCCGGGTTAGCGCCCATGTGCCGCCGGGTGGGATTGCTCACGTCCGGTCGAAGCGTTATCGCCTGGATCGCTACGAACCCATCGTCGTAGACACGAAATGTGAACCGCAGTGGGAACAGCAGGTCGTGCTTCAGCTTGCCATCGCACTGGAATACACGCACGAGCGCCATGCCGGCCACGTATGGCGGCAGGCTCTGTGAGGAACGTTGGTGGCTTTTGCTCGTTTTCTTTTACTTTGTTCGTGGTCTTGATTGGCATCATGCCGATCTTCCTGTGGTCATCATGTCTTTTCATTGGCTGAAAACCATGTCCAATTTGATATCATTGGCTAAAATTTATCGAAAGGGTATGCCTGTGCAGAAACCGCAAATGAGAACGCCAATGCCAATGCCAATGCCAATGGAAATGCGAATGCGAATGCCAATGCCAATGCAAACGCTATCCACCACAGAAGACGATGGACTAGAGGACAGAGTATACGTTATGTGTCATTCATCATGGCTGCTCAGACCAGCCCACTTCGTATCGCCCCGTACTGAGCCCCAAGCGACGCCGATGGCGCCTCTTCATGGCCGAATGGGTGTCTCTTCAAACGGCTCGTGACCCGGCGCCCTCCTTGAAAGAGAGAGAGAGAGAGACCATTGGGGGGATCCTTTCCACTCTGCAACCGCTTTGCGTGGCCTCTATCGTATCCAGTCAGTCGCTCGCTCGCTTGTGGTCTCGATAGAGGTCGGGTCGCTTCACGAGTCGTCGCGGTTTTCCTCCATTTGCCATCGCCATCGCCATCGCCATCGTCATTGCCATCGCGGGAGGCAGAGCAAAACCTACAGAACCACCCGCAAGTCGTTTTTTCCGCCTCTCACCACTCATCTTACAAGCATGATGCTGGCCAACGGACGACTCACGGTGCTCGCGCTGACGGCGCTGAGCCTGCTCGTGCTGCAGCAGACCAGTGACGCGTACTGCCCCAATGGCTGCAATGCGCAGGGCACCTGCGGGCGCAACGACAAATGTACATGCTATCTGCGTCAGGATGAAGGAGCCACGGGCACGGACCTCACGTACCCGCTGTACAAGGGTGCCGACTGCTCGCTGCGCACGTGTCCGTACGGGAATGCGTGGGTCTCGGTCCCGTCCGCGCTCAACACGGCGCACCCCAAGACGGAGTGCTCCAACAAGGGCAGCTGCGACTACGTGACGGGCAATTGTGACTGCTTCCCCGGGTACGAGGGCAAGGCCTGTGAGCGTACGGTGTGCCCCAACAGCTGCAACAACCGCGGCATCTGCCTCACGCTAGCGGCCATCATCGCCGGCGACCCGTCGCCGCCCGGTGCCTACGGCGCCTGGGACAGCATCAAGCACATGGGCTGCTTCTGTGACCAGGGCTTCCGTGGCCCGGATTGCTCACTCAAGGAATGCCCCAGTGGATTGGACGTGCTGCTCGCGTACGGACGGAAGGAAGGCCGCGACTGCGGTGGGCGCGGCAAGTGTAACTACGAGACAGGCGACTGCGAATGCTTCCCAGGTTACTATGGCACGGCCTGCGAGAGCCAGACGACCGTGCATTAAGAACGGTCCTATTCTGGACGAGACTGACGGATGAAGATGGCGATGACTGGAGCTGGCGCATTGTGGACAAGGATGAGGATGAGGATGAGGAGAGGAGAGAAGAAGACACGAGTTGTAGTGCATGCCACAGAAGAAGAAGAAAAAAGCAGAAAAAGAGGAGGAGGGCTAGCGTAGGAGATAGCTACGGTAGCCTTTTCCTCTCGCCATAACAGCAGCAACAAAACAACAAAACACAAACAAAAAACAAAAACAAAAAACACGAAGACACCGCCTTCCAACTGGTTAGAGTGTGACTGTGTGTGCATGGCCAACTCGCAGCGTGATATACTACTACGTGATGCCCTCATGGGGATGGCGTGGTTTCGTGTGTGGGTTTCGAATGGATTGTATTTTTTTTTTTTCAAGCTGTGTTTTTTGTTTGTTTGTTGCTTCATTGCCCTCGCTCACTCTTCTTAGACAGCCAACCAGTCAGTGTCAGTTAGTCAGTCAGTCTCTTTCTCTCTCGATGCGCTTGTTCGGTAAATACGGCAGAACCACGAGGCGGTGGTGAGAGATCGGTCTCTTTCTTACTACGACCCCCATTCGGTCTGACAGCCTCGATCCTTCGCGCCCTGCTCGCTAGCGTGTGTATATCTGTATGTATCTGTCTATCTTCACTCGTTCCTCCCTCTTCGTCTGCCTTGTGAAGGTGAGCAATTATTCAATGATCAGCTCGTCGATGGACCAGTCCTCGAAGGATCCATCGGGCAGATACCGGCGAATAATGATCGGGATCTTGCGTTCACGCAGCTCCTTCATGGCGATCTTGAGCGGGTCCGTCTCGCCTTCAATGTCCACCATCACCGGCGCATTCATACTACACACACAGTCACAGACATACATTAGCCATTCGAGTCAGTTTCAAATGTAAGAAGCTCCCTCACCACAAGGCAGACGTATCGATCACACTGTCTGGAGAGAGAGAGAGAGAGAAAGGCTCACGCACCTGATCTGCAGTGCGCGCGTACCAAGCACACGTGCCCGCTCGTACTTGGTCATGTACTTGGTGGTGATGCGGTTGACGTTGGGCTGCTTGTGCGATTCATC
Organism: Pythium grandisporangium; assembly: GCA_023336285.1. Taxonomy (NCBI): domain Eukaryota; phylum Oomycota; class Peronosporomycetes; order Pythiales; family Pythiaceae; genus Pythium; species Pythium grandisporangium. The sequence goes on from JAADWT010000195.1 coordinate 19,640, forward strand.
CAGCACGGCCACCTTGTGGTCCTCATTGCCGGCGCCTTCCTCGCCATTGTCGTACACCTCCTCCTCCATCTCCTCCTCTTCCTCGGGCACCTCCTCGTCATCCATCTCGTGGTGACCCGCGTCGTCGTAGTCCATGTCGTCCATCGTGGCGGCAGCAAGAGCGAGCGGAAGAGCAAATTGGGCGGCGCTTCGTGTCCAATTGCTGCGAGCAGCGCGAATGACCGACGCAATCTGGATGACCCAATGGATGATGACCTCTTCCCCCCTTCCTTCCAATCAAAATCGGGACCTGTCCGTTACGTGCGGTTGATATCTACAAAGTAACTATACATGCGTACTTAACTAGCCTTCCACTCGATCCACCCGAATAATAGCCCGTGCGCCGAGGACAAAGTATGATCATGAAACGGCGCAAAGAAAAACGAAAAGCAGGATGGAGAATGAAGCGATTGCCAGACGGAAGGAATACAGCTCGTGGTCGCTATGAGTGAGGCGCCATACACAAGTATGCGCGAGGGAACAGGTGCAGGTACGCAAATCCAGGGGAACCAGCTGCCCCACACGGAGGATCCGCACGTGCAGAGCAGCCAAGGCGTTCCCATGCCAAGCAAGGGCATGCGTGCATTCACGGCGAATGTGCAAGACGCATGGCCAACGATCGAACCGGTCGACAGCTACATCTTGCTCAATGGCACAGGCGCAGCCCCCACACGTACAGCAGCCTCAACGAGATCCATGTCGAAACGGGCATCGCTGGCCTCGTCTCGCATCGAGCGCGATCGGCTGGAGCGAGTGCTGAACGAGCTCATCCTCAAGGAGACTGAGCTAACCTCGGCGTATGAGCTGGTCGAATATACACAAAGGAGTTGCAGCGCGCAGCACAACGAAATCCGCGAGCGACTACAGCAATACGAGGGCGTACTGCGTGACACACAGCAGCAAACCGCGAGTCTGCAGGCCAGTGACGGCGGCGTGGACAGCGTACTGCATACGCCTCAGCAGCGCGCGCGATGGCTAGACACGCAGGCGCTAGTCACGACAACTCTGCCCGCGCTTCTTTCACGTCTGGAGGAGCGCATGTCGCTGCACGGCGCCAAGATCAGCCATATCCAGGACCTGCTGGCCCAGGTGCAGGCGCAACGCCACGCTGTGCGGAACAATATCCAAGCCAAGGAGCATGACATCGCGCTCGCGCTCGCTACAGTTGAGTAAGCGAGAAACGGATTCGCTGACGGATGGATGAGTATGCAAGCCGAGATGGTGATCTAACTGGGTGACTCACATAGGAGTGGGCGGAGGGAGGGAAGGGTCAATCAACGTTAATACCAAGTATCGTAATATTGATGGAGGTGTCGATCACTTACTTCTTGCCTGCATGACTAGGAAATGCTCTTCTCGTTCACCACGACCACGACGATTGCCGTTGCCATCGTCACCATCGCCACCATCGCCACCATCGCCACCATCACGAAGACCACTTCTCGATCCTCCTCAGCCTCAGCCAAAGAGGTGGTGCTTCTTCTTGCGGGCACGCTTCCGCGCGACGGCAATGTTGCGGTCCTGCCACTTGCTTTTCTGGATCTTCACGGGGCGGTTGCCAATGTACTTGCCGTTCATCTCACGTAATGCCTTGGCGCAGTCAAATGGGTCACTAAAGCTGATAAACCCGTAGCCACGTGTCTTGTGTGAGTTCTTATCGCGGACCACACGTGCTCGCTGGAAGGAGGCGTAGCCGCTGAACGCGTGGCATAAAATCTCATCGTTCACTTCGTTGCCCAGGTCACCAATGAACAGGCGAAAATCATTGTCGGGCCAATCGGCTAGCGTGGCATCCTCCCATACTTCACCACCGGCCATGCGGATATTCCGCTTAGGCTTGGCCGTCCGCGTGGCATCCCCAGTGCTCCCGCTCACCACCGCCGCTGAGCTCATGGCCGAACCGACAGCTCCACCACTACTGGTGGCAGGATACGCGCCAGGATCCGAGTTCCTCACAGCACGGGTGGGATCGTACTCGTACGCGGATTGCTGCATGTTCATGAGGTTCTGTTCCTCGGGTGACATGAGCTGCCCCGTCAGCATGTCCACGCGAACGACTGGCGCGGGCATGGGGGCTTGGGCATGCGTATGATGGCTCTGGTACGTGCTGCTACTCGATCGTGCGGCGTATTCACCTGTCGTGCCCATGGGGAACCCGCTCAATGCGCCTGAACTCGTTCGTGGTGCGTAGGCCGTGGCTGTGGCCTCTGCTGCTGTTGCCGACGACGATGGCGCTGCGTAATGTGATGGTATCTGCGAGGAAGCCACTGATGCTGCTGTTGATGCTGATGATGAAGACGCCACTGAAGTAGCATTTCGAACGGGGACCGGACGGGGAGGCGCGCTGTAAACGCGCGGCTTGGCCTTGATCACCACGGGCGCGGCAGTGGAGACCACCGCGGCGGCACGCTTTGCCGGCGGTTGAGTCGAAGTGTCCGCGGTGTCCGCCGTATCATCGTCGCGCGCTCGCTTTCGGGGTGCTGAGGCTGCCGATTGCGTGGCCTCACCCTCTACAGACTCCGCGTCCTCCTTGGTCTGCTTGGAGAGCTCCTCCAGCGACGCCAACTCCGCCTGGAACCGCGCAAACTCGTCGTCGAGGTCGGCCATCTTCTTCGCTCCTCCTTGATAATGATTCAGTGGGATGACTGTAACCAGTCCAGGCGTAACCCACCTCCAAGCACGTGTACCCCCACTTGGAACCCTGTGCCCACAAAATACCAAAACAAGGTGCAAGGCAATCCGCCCCGGCGGCAAAACAACGAGTGGAGCGGTCGGGCACTATACACATAGCGTATAGCGGCCGGCATCGCACCGCCTTTTGGTTCATTGGTGGGCGGCGGGCAATTGGTTGGAAGCGGACGCCATCATCACCGCATCGGGCATTGGAAGGCATTGCGCACAGAACGGCAGACCGAGCCACGCAGGACGAGCTCTCTCTCTCACCCCACACACATACACCCGCACACACACATAGGTACAGAGGAGCTCATGCTGTCTGTGGTGCCCGAGCAGCTCAACACGCGGCGCTCGCGCGCGCCTGGCGCCTTCCTCGCGGCCGGTCCCTCGCTCGTGTACTCGGCCGATGGCAAGTTCCTGTTCCAGCGCGCAGCCCACGTGATCCGTGTGCTGCACACCAAGACGGGCCACCTCCTCCATGAGTGTGTGCGCGCCGAGAAGGCCTCGCCCAGTCTTGTGGCGCGTCGCGGTGAGACGGCTGCGCCGGTTGTGCCCACGACCAGTAGGAAGGAGGACACGACGACGACGACGCGCGTCACGCCACGTTGGGAGGTGTCGGCGCTGGCGCTGCACCCATACAACGCACTGCAACTGATCGCTACGTATGCTGACGGTAAGATCCTGGTCTGGGATTTCATCGAGGAGAAGATCCTGCAAGAGTTTGACGCCAAGGCCCCCATCCTCTGGATGCAGTCCAGCACGGCATCGCCCTTCATGCTGCTCCTTGTCGTCTCCGGTGGCAACGCCAACACCAACGCCAACGCGATCGCCAACGGGACGAGTAATGGAGAGGAACAGCCATCGCCATCTGCAACGGAGGATGCCGTGACCCACTGGTCGCTCATCGAGTTCAACATGAAGAAGAAGCGTCGCGGACGCACGCTATTGGAGCAGTCCAAGGCGCCGTTCCAGGCCGCCGCGATGCAGAGCTATATCCATGTCGAGACGAGCGCCACGACGACGACGACAACAACGTCGGAGGCCTTCCACGGTGACTACGTGGTCCTGGCCGCCGGTGTACGCGTGTTTGCGCTACAGGTGCAGCGCGAACGTGACGGTGGCGCTGGTATGGGCCGCTCCGTGGCCGTGCACAAGCTCTCGCATGTACGTGACGTGCGTTGCCTTGCCGTCTCCCCACTGAGCTGCGAGTTCTCGCTCGGCGACTGCATTGGTCAGATCTTCCGCTTCCTCGCCAACGCCAACGCCAACGCCAACAATTCCAACACCAACGCCAACGCGCCGCTGTCGCATGGCGCGCGGATGCACTGGCACGCGCATGCCGTACAGAGCCTTTCGTACTCACGTGACGCGCAGTTCCTGCTCTCGGGTGGTGACGAGCACGTGCTCGTGTCGTGGCAGTTGGCCACGGGCCGACGCGCCTACCTGCCGCGTCGGTCCGCGGCCGTGACGGCGATCGCGCCACGCGCTGGCTCGGATTCTTCCAGCGCCGCCAGCTATGCCGTGGCCTTGGGCGACCACGTCGTGTTCCAGTACAACCCGGTGACACGCGAGGAAGAGTGGTCGGTCATGGGGCTCGCCCGCCCCCTGGGTGGAGCTTCCTCCTCCTCATCCTCTGCGTCAGCGGCCGCATTGACGCTGCCGTGGGCGCCGCAGCTCCTGTTTGACCCCGTGACGAGGGCCGTGCCCCTCAATGGCGTGTGCCGCGCCGGTGTGCTGCAGTTTTACGAGCCGTACCGGGACCGTGTGCTTCTCAGCGTGCTGCTCACGGAACGCAACGAGGTGTCACGCACCGAGGCCGACGACGTCATGCCCCGCATTATCTGCGAGCAATTGGCGTTCTCCAGCTCGGGCATGGACCTAGTCACGCTGCACCACGCTGTCCGGGAGGAAGAGGAGGAGGAGCAGGGAGAGAACCGAGAGGAGCAGGCGCTCCGCTTTTGGCGGCGCCGCGCCGATGGCTCGTTCTTCGTGCATACCGCGATCGATGCGCCGCATGGTGCCGCGCGAGTGACGTCGCTGGCGTTCTCGCGTGACGGTGTCGTCGTCACGGGGGATGCCCAGGGCGAGTTCAAGCTCTGGCGCAAGACCGTGGTCACCACAGCGTCGGCGCCACAGGCTGCCGCGCAACAGCAGCAGCAGCAGCAACAGCAGCCAATGTCCCAGCAGCAACAACAACAGCAACAGCAGCAACAACAACAGCAGGCCGCGACCACTACGACCATGGTCTGGCACTGTCAGTCGGTGGCGTCGTTCCGCGCGGCGCCCATCACGGGCGTGGCGTTTGCCAAGGATGCATCCCTCTTGGGTGTCGTCTATGGGTCCTTGCTGACGCTCTGGGACTGGCGCACATTGGCGTTGCGCGGTGTTGTGGCCTCGGCCGATGGAGACGAGATCAAGCGCGTGCTGTTCCTGTCGGCCACGTCGCCGTTCCTCGTGCTGCAGACGCCAACACAGGTACAGGTCTGGAACCTGCTCTCACTGACGCTCTGGTGGCGCTACGTGGTGCCCACGGGGACGCTCGTGGTGGATGCCACTAGTGACGGTCAGGACCTGGGCATGGGCATGAACCAGAGCCAGGGTATGAGCCTCAGTCAAACGGATAGTCAAGAGGAGTTTGTCGTGGTGCTGCCCGTGGCCAAGGAGCACGTGCTCATGAGCTTTGCCGCCGCCAGCGCTGTGCCCGTTCGGGTGCAGCGTCTCACATTGCCGCAGGACGGGCATGATGAGAGCCAGACGACGACCACGGCTACCGCGCCCGTCTGGAGCGTCGGGGTGCACCCCACGCATGGTGATCTACTGGTCATGGACTTGGACGCCAACCTTTTCCGCGTGGGTCACCACGAGGCCACGCACTCGCGCCCACGACGAGAGGCGGCGCAGGCCATGGAGGAGGCCATGACCCCGTTGGCGGCCATGTTCAAGCAGGCGCGCCACCAGCAACAGCAGAAGCGCACGGGCACGCTCTCGAGCAGCCAGCGCATGCCGCATAGCCCCACGGATGCCACCGCGGCCCTGTTTGATGCGCCGGCACATGCGCTGCCCTCCATGGCGTCGCTGTATCGATCGTTTATGGACAAGATGCTGGCCAAGCCGCAGCGCATGCCTCACAACGGTACAGAGGATGACAACAAGACGCCGTCCGCGACAACGACCACGGGCAAGAAGAAGAACAGCAAGAAGCGCAAGAAGGCTGCGGCATCGGCCGGTGCAATGGAGACGACGGCGACGACGGCGACGACGGCGGTGTCCAACGAGTCGCTGACCAAGCAGAAGCGCGTCCGGGCCATGGTGGAAAGCGAGCTGGCGAGCGGCAGCTCGGCGCGGCAGCAGCAGTCGTATTCGACGCTGCGGGCGGCGTTCCGCAAGAAGAAGTCCAACAGCTCCTCATAGAATACGTCGCTTCCTCTCCCCTCCCCCTCCCCCACCACAACCACTACAACCCATCGGAGTAGAGCGAATGGATGAGCTTGCTCTACTTTGGTGGTCATTTTCCTCCTCCTCCCTTCTCTTGATGGATTTGTAGGCATCTTTTGATACATGTACAGGGCTAGCAACTGCCTTGCTCCTACTAAGCTTATGTTACCTTACCTTACTTTTCTCTCTCTCGCTCTGTCTCCTGCTCAATCCAGCTCGTATAGAAGATTGTTTTGGAACTGCACCACCGATGGGATCGGCGGCAAAGGCGCGGCAGTAGTAGCATCCTGGTGTGGTGGCTTCTCCTCCTGTTTGTACAGGATCACAACCAGGTTCTCACTCGCGGCGTCTACCTCCGTACGCGAATGATCCACGTCATGGGGCAAATCCGTCACCACAAGCTCATAATTCTGCTGCTCCGTCTTCTTCATCATATCTTCATCCGGTCGACTCGAATCAGCAAGATTCCCATTTGTAAGCGCTGAAAACCGTACGCAAAGCGTGGAGGGAGCGGATGGGTGAAGCTCCACACTGGAGGCGACGACGTTGCGTACGTCAATGAGAAGCGAATGGCACTTCTCCGTCTGTTTGACCGAGTACAAGGGCACCACACGCTTTACGGCAGAAGCCTCGTTCTTGTCGTCGCTCTTCGTAACCTCCATGGCTAGACCTGGTTCTCTCACTTGCCTAGGTTCATTGTCCGGAATTTCTTGGTCGGCTTCTGTTTGATCGTCACCCAAATCCTCCTCATCGCTGCTACAGCTCTCGAGAGGAGGCAGGTCGTGGTATAACGCATCCGTTGCCATCAGCTGCGCACGTAGTGTTTCATCCAGAGATGCATTGGCTTTGGCAGGCGGCAAACATGCTTTGCGATTTGATTCTTCACGGTACATGGCTATCTTGCTCACATCCTCATCGATTTGTGATGACGAACGTAGGTGAGGTTGATACAGCGGGTCATTCGCCACCATCAACGCCGTTTCTCGCAGCATCGCAAACTCATCACCACCACCGTGACGCGACGGCGTTGATACTGCTGGTGCACTACGACTTGAAGGCAATCGCTGACTACTTCCATCCTGGGTATCACTGGTCTGATTGTCTTTACTTGGTTGCTGTTGCTCACCATCACCATCAGCAACCGTAGCAGCAGCATCCGTCATCTTTGTATCGTCCTCACCAAAGCCATCGCCATCACCATCACCATCACCATCACCATCACCATCACCATCACCATCACCATCACCGTCGTCCACGTCCCCCACGTCCGAGTCATCGATCACGAGACGATGCTCTCGCTCGGATGGTGGCGGCGGTGGTTTCACCGGCAGCGTCACCACCAACTTGAACGTCTTCTTTTCAAAGCGGGCGCTTCCCTTGGCCTCGTCCACCTCAAACGGTAGCTTGACCGTCAACGGCGCATACCCTTCGGTGGTGACCTGCACCGTGGTCTCATTCACATCCAAGTCAATGCCTGCAGCGCTGCGCTGCTTCGATGTGAAGGCGATCTGTACCACGAGCTCACGAGGGCGACGGATAGCGCTAGCGCCACCGTCAGCTGCGTGTGCGTTGTTGGCATCGCTCATCATGTGATCCATCATCTCAAAGCGACCGCGGTGAACTACTTGGTAGGACAACACCGGTAGCGTCGTGGCCGGTGACGTCTCTGCCATCACCTCAATCAAGGGCGACGTCTTTGTTTCCTGTACGTCTGGGTTCTTCTTTGATAACGTCGCTGGTGATGCTGCCACTGGCTTGCTCTTCTTCTTCTCCTGCTCCCTCTGTGTAGGCTTGTGGTTGTTGTTGTTGGTAGCTGATGCCGTTGTGGAATCTATGGGCATGTCCAAAGGTTTCTTCTTGAGACTCATGGTTACAGGCTCGCCCGACTTGTAGCGCACGCCCTTGAGCACGCGAGACTCTCGTGATAGGATGCCCTGCCGACCAGCAGCAGCACCACCACCACCTCCATGACAATCCTTCCGCAGCTGTTCCTCCACGGCATCCAGACAGGTAGCGATCACCATGTCTCGGTACGAGCGCTGACGACTCGCGAACGCCAGTGTGCGTGAGTGGAAGCACACGTCATGGGTCAGCGCCATGGCGCCGCCCTTGTCGGCCTCGAGTCGCTGTGGGCCCAGCGAATACGGCAAGCTCCACGATGCCCCCTTGCCCTCCACGGGCGTACTGGACGGCGGCTGCAGTCGGTCATTGCTGCATACGTTCACAAAGACCTTGCGTGTGTCCGAGTGATCATTGCCAGATGCTGGCGGATGCCAGAGCGTCTTGACCACGAAGCCTGGCTCGGGCTTGATCAGTAGGCGGTCCGACGGCACGCGCCGTTCAGCCTCAAGCTGCGCGAGGTATTGCTCCGTCTCGGCGCGATGTGCCGGGTCCGAGATCTCCTGCATGTAGTCATTCAATAGCCCTCGGAACTCTGGGTCCTGCATGGCCTGCAGGAACTGCTTCTGCTCGTCTGGTGAAATGGATTTCGTGGCCGCCGACGCTGACGTTCCGCCCGCCTGCGTCGAGCGCTTCATGGCCTCGTCAAAGAGCGACGTGAACTCGTCCGCACTGGGCACGGCGCCATTAGCCGCGCGTGGCGCATTCTCGTTGCTGCTCTGTGCTGTCTGCACACCCATGGCGAGGCAGATGCAAGGGGAAGAAACGAATCGATGTGCAGCGGATCGGACGGCGTCGCTTCGCGGCGATCGGGGAAAATGACGGATAGGTGGCTTCCAATCTTTTTGGTTGGTGGGGTGGTCTCAATTGCGTGGACCACGTAATATTAGGGATTTGTCCTAGGTTGTGTTGCGGCGCCAAAGGGCGTGGGTGAAGAGCTATTTAAAGGGACGCGATGGTGGTGGTGATGATGACGATGATGGGCAAGCAAGGATAACGAAGGCCGATGGATGCTTCAGTGCACGTAAAGAGGAGGAACATACATTAGGGAGGGTAGTGCTGCATTCCTAGCGTGGATTGAAGGACGGAGCAAGTTACTTGCCACGATGCCAGTGCTGCAGGATGAGTTGGGTGGGTGGCTGTCGTCTACGCGTTTGCTCATTGTGCGGAACTTGATGACGATGCTGTTGAGTGCGTACTAAGGTACGGTGCTTCTGTGGGCTTATTACTGATGGTCTTCGGTATGACGGGTCGCCATAGACGCGTGCTTCGCGCGTGGTATGGACCTGCAGGAGGAGCACGCGCAGCAGGATGAGGGCCAGAACGGGGTCACTGGGTATGAGGATTGTGATGGAGGAGATGACAGTGATGGAGAAGACCAAGGCGAGAACGAAGATGGCGAGGGCGACGATGACTCCTACCTGCGGTACGAGCTCGTTTGTAGTCAGT
>JAADWT010000196.1:0-29063 GCA_023336285.1 Pythium grandisporangium
CCCCCCCCCCCCCCCCGGAGCACACACAACTAGGACATGACGCAGGTTCACATCGCAGCCACCGAGCGCGTGGCCTCCGTGGTCTCCAACGTCCCCGAATCGCTATGTGTGCTGCTGGTTGTGCTGTGGCTTCGAGAATTCCGTCGTCCGTTATTGCCTCGCCGACGGGGGCTGTCCGAGGTTGGAACAATGGTCACGGCCACCTCTCGGATCACACGGATGGCCTCATCAAAGCCGATGCGTGCGTCGCCAGCCACAATGCCAAACAGAAATTCAGTCGACTCGAGCAAGTTCTGCAGGCGGTCGCGCGCATTTACGATGGCCAGCTGAATGCCACGCACGTGGAGATCCTCATTGAGGTGCTTCATCATCTGAATCGTGGTCGAGTCCCAGTCCATGATCGAGCACGCATCAATGATCACACCGTGCACAACTACACCTTCTGTGCGTTCCCGCTTCTGGATTTCTCGCTCCACGACCCGCTCCACGTACTCACAGTTGGCAAAGTATAGCGCACCTTCCACGCGAATGACCACAATGTCGGACAACGGGTGCGCCGTGTCCGGGTAGAGGTCAAGATCCACGAGCCGGGTTTCGCGGGTGTCTTCATCCACGATGATCTCGCCGAGCATCGTGAGCGTGGGGCGTCTAGTCTTGTAGATGACAGCGATCAATGAGCAAAAGATGGACGACAGCAGACCTGGCAGCACACCCAGCAGCACGGTCAACACGAAGGATGCGAGCCACACGTAGAACTCGTCTCGCTTGACACGGTAGAGCCATTTCGCCTCTTTCATCTCAATCAGCGAGTGGCCCGCCACAATGATAATGGCCGAGAGACTGGTCTTGGGCAGGTAGGCCAGCATGGACGTCGACGTGTAGAGCGCAAAGACGACGACGCCCACGGTAATGAGCGACGCCAACTGCGTACGCGCGTTTTGCATGTTGACCGCCGTGCGTGACAGCCCGCCCGTGGAGGGCATGCCCTGAAAGAAGGAGCCGATGAGGTTGGAGAAGCCGAGCGCGATCAGTTCCTGGTTGGGGCGAATGCGGTAGCCTTCCTTGATGGCCAGGCGCTTGGCCATCGCGATACTGGACATGTACGAGATGATAGCGATCGAGAGCGTGTCGATCACAATGTGGTACAGTCGATCAGCCTCGATCAATTTGTCCAGCAGGCCGTACCAGGGCAGGATGGGCGACGGGTACCCACCGGGCACGTCGCCCGAGAGCTTGAGGTCGCCGTCCTTGCCCATGAGGTAGCCCACGATGCCGCCCATTAAACAAACCATGAAGGCGCCCAGGTCGCATACCAGCCGTAGCGCGATGAGCACGGCGATCTTGGACCGCAGCATGCGGATCGGCTTGGAGGAGGACACGATGGCGTCCAGGGTGCGTCCATTCAGGGCCGTGGTGGAGCACGTCGAGTCCGTGATGGAGACCGTGTCATCCGACAACGATTTCGTGGGGGACAACGGCTCCCCCGCGTGTGGGCGAGGTGTCATGGACGACGCCGTGGCCGTCGTGGAGGAGGAAGCCACCATCATGGCGGCGGCCGAGGTCGTGCTGCTGATGCCTCGACGCAGCGAAGGCGCCATGCCCGACGAGCGCCGCAGCAGGTCTTCATTGGTCATGCTGCGCCGTGAGTACGCGTACTCGAGCGGTTGTTCCAGGTGCAGGTAGTCCTCGTCCGAGAGCGAGAACCCCACGCCGTCGTCGTTGATGATGTGCGAGTTGCGCAGGCTCCGTGTGCTCCGCGTGACATGCGTGACATCGCTGTGACGGCTTGAGCGCCCCTCTAGTTCACGCGCACTGGCGGGCATGGTCGAGCTGTCGTAGGGGGACGAGAGGTAATCGCTGCGCCGCAACGAACCGGTTGAGTAGAGCGCCGAGGGCATCCAGTCGGGGACAGGGCTCGCCCGTGCCAGCGAGGACCTCGACGATGACGCGGCGGCACCACGACCACCCAGCGCGAACCTACTGGACCGTGCCGTGCTGGTGCGTGGCCGCAGCGCAGCGTCCTCGGCTTTCGGTGGCAGACGGCATGGCACAGGCCTGTTGCTGCTGTTGTTGTTGTTCCCTTCTTGCTTCAGTTTGTCTTGGCTGTGGCTTTGGCTTTGGTTCGCGGCACTGGGTGCGGGCGCGAGCTGCACGTCCTCAATTTCATCCCGAGCTTGATCCTTCTGGGCTTGGTGGCCGTGGCCGTGGTCGTGGTCACCGCTGGTTACATCTTCATCCTCCGAGTCTTGCAGTCGGCTCATGGCGCGCGAGGTCTCGACGGCGAACTCCTCCTCAAGCTCTTCCTCGAGGCGGTTCATCTCGCGCACGACGCGGCGCTTGAGGATACGCATGCCCTGCAGCACGGCAATGGACACTGCGCCCAGCAGCAGGCTGGCCCAGCTGAGGTGCGGGCTCTGCTCAAAGAGGTCACATACCGTGAGGAAGGGTAGGTCTCGGCTGGGTACCTCCACACCGAGCCAGTTGGCGAACTGCGAGAGCATGATGAGCACGCCACCCGCCGAGATGAAGCCACCCATGACGGGCCGCGAGAAGAAATCAGCGATGATGCCGAGCCGAAACACGCCCATGAGGAAGAGGATGAGTCCGCTTAGAAACGAGAGCAGGATGCCCGTGGCCACGCGTTCTTCCTCGCTCTCGAGCTTCTTGATGGCCGAGCCCACGAGTAGGGAGACTTCCGCGCCATTGGCGACCGACAGCACGCGCGAAGTACCAAAGAGCGGGTAGATCATGGGCACGAGCGCGGCCGTGTAGAGCCCGTAGATGGCCGGCACACCCATCATGGCCGCCAGCGAGATCTCCTGCGGCACGAGCATCAAGCCCACGGTGAGGCCCGCCACCAGGTCGTACTGCAGGTCCTCGTGGATATCGTAGGTCGGTAGCCATTCGAGGATGGGCACGTGCTGGTGCAGGAAGAACCGCACCCGCGCACGCGTCGTGTGGCGCCGTGCATACGCCCATTGCTCCTGCAGCCAATGGTGCAGCTGCGGCGTATCACGCGGTGAGGCGGCGTCGTCCATGGCTGACAGCGCCCTGAGACGACACGTAGATACGTAGACACACTGCCACTGCAGCCTGGGGCATGCAGGGACGGATGTTAGGGATGCGAGGCGGAAGGTAGAGAGACCGAGAGCCAATGGAGAGGCGCGCGTGGGTGGCCCCTCGCCAGCGCTGACGAATGCTGGTGCACGTTTCGTCCTGGCTTCCGGGAGAACTCAGGAGGAGGGGAGAGGAGAGAGGAGGAGGAGCAGGAGCAGGAACAGGTGAGCTGTTTGACTCACACGCAGGTGATGACGCCTGGCGTGCGGCCGGCAGGTGCAGAATTTTAACCAATCCGATCGGGTCGTGGGAGAGGCACGCGAGGCGGTGTATGTACTGGTTTAGGTGAAATGGTTGCGAAACATTACGTGACCGCAAGTATTGGATTAAAGAGCGCAAGTACTGGATTAACCACATCTAGGAGCCAACACAGACCAGGCGAAGATGGGTTCAACATGAGGAGCGCGGCAAGACCAGTCAGCTGGCAAGTGCCGCCGCATTCATACCAATCCATAGGGTGGAGGCGAGGGAGAGCTGTCAGCGCCGATTCGAGGAGGAGAAGGCATCGCTCAGTCAGCTGGCTGATTGACGCCCACAATGGAGAGGACAAGGCGGCACCCACCAACCCCGTGCGGCCACCAGCAGCAGTCGTCGCAAAGAGCGATTTCCAGTCTTCTGCGCGCAAGCGATTGCGATAGATTGACCAGGTACTCAAGATGAACACGCAAACGACGATTCCCGAGGATGGACCGGCGCTCACGGCGGCGGATCTGCAGCGCTCGGATGACGAGGCTAGTGCCAGTGCTAGTGCACGCTCAGCGCCCGGTGAGAGCACGTCTCTGATCGACAAGACGCGCCAGTCCATGCGCTTTTTGGTGCCACCGATGGCCAAGGTGCGCACGTTCCTGGACGACTTCCAAGAGTTTATGCAGCAGGGCTCCATGGTGGACCTTGCCGTGGGTCTCATACTCGGCCAATCGTTCACGGCCATCCTCGACTCATTCGTACGCGACGTGCTCACGCCCGTGCTCAGTCTCTTCTCCGGTACTACTGCGTAGCCTCCCCCCATGTGTCTATATGCTGGCAGTAGTGGCTCACGTATCTGTGTGTATGTTGAGTAGAGCGCAGTTTGATCAACTATTACGCTGTTCTACGGTGTCCGCCTGCGATGGATCACTGCAAAAGCACGTCGTGGCCCACGTGGCAACTTGGTACGGCCCGCTGTATTGGTGTTTTGTGTGTGTGTGTTGCAATCCGCTACGCTATGGGCTATTTGATTCGGTTAACGTGTCATAATTTCTATCTGATGCTATCATCTAGCTCGAGATGCCGGTGCCGTGACCGTCAACTACGGTCAGTTTGCTGAAAATGTGATCAACTTCCTCACCAATGCGTTGTTCCTGTACATTGCCATCAAGAAAGGTACGCGCATACGCTTAGGAAGAAATGTGCATCGACAGAAAGCGATGCGACGGGATCCGACTTGATGTGCTGACTTGCTTCTGTTTCTCTCTCTCTCTCTCTGCAGTATTTGAGATCATTTTCCAACACAGTGTCGTGCTCAAGCAGCAGTGCCCCGCGTGTAAGGAGTTTGTGCGCGGCAACGCCATCATTTGCAAGGAGTGTGGTATGCACCTAGGCGATGCGAGTCGCACGTAACGTCGGCAGAGCTATTAGTTGATGAATGGTGTGTGGATGCGTGGTAGTGGTAGTCGTGGCGACACCATCACTTGGTATCGGATCGGTGTGATGTATAAGAGAGTGAGAAATAGAGATTGTGTGGAATGAATTAATCCGCGAACAAATGAGAGCGTTTCAGAATCGTGCTGGCGGCGGTTGGCAGGTGGAAGGCTTCCACCCACTGTCAATTTGACGAGCGATGGCAAATCAGATCACAAGCGCTATGGTGCGCAGTAGCTGCTGATGGGACCATTTCTCAACGTGGACGCAATAGCGAGTGGTAAGAAATTCACTGACAGTTGTAATTGTGGTGTATTATGTGTACGGATAAATTAGCCTCGAACCACGTGCCACGAGTGCGCTATGCTAAGGGCGCAGCTAACGCGCATCGACGAGGAGAGCGAGCAGCGTGCTGTGCGAGATGCACAGCTGTGTCGGACCATGTATGAGCAGATGGAGCGTCTTGCTCGTATGAACTCGACCCTGCTTTCGCGTTGCCAGGGAGGGAGGCCATCAAGCCACGAGCTCATCGATGAAAAGAGTCAGCATGCCAACAACGCGGATCGTGGCGCTGAATGCGTCGATGATGATGCTGAAGATGGCGAGGATGGCGGCGGTTCATGTGCGTTATCATTACCCGCAAATACAGACTATTTGCAGTCGTTGGTCGTGCAGCAGGCCAAGGCGATTCACAACCTACGAGAGCAGCGCAAGACCATGGTCCCGCTAGTGCCTCTACAGGGCGTGAAAGAGATCTTTGTACACGACGAGGAAGCCAATGCGGAGAACAGCGAGCATGAGCGGTACGAGGGTCATGACCAACGATACAAGCCAACTCCAGTGCCGATGAAGCAACAGCAACGGCGGCAGCAGCTGCAGCGTCTTCCATTGACGTCGCTAAGAGCCAAGGTAGCCGCTCAGGAGCGACAGATGCTTACTCTGCGGCGCCACATTGCACGGCTAGAAGACCAGCTCACTTCTGTGTTGGAGGAGAAACGCCGTGTGGTACAACAATACCAGCGCATCGCCAAGACCCAGCAAAGCCAACTGAAAAAGTACTTCGCCGTGATTCAGCAACAGAACGAAACCAAGCACGCCCTGGAGTATAAACTACAGGAGGTGGTCACACCGTACGTCGCCGTGCTGGAGAACAAGCTCGTGACGCTCGCGCGCGCCTTTGATCGTCGAGGTCAACCACGCGACGTGAATACTTGCGCTTAACTGTACGCTAGAGGTCCTCGATTCTTTTCACTGCAAAATAACAATTGTATTCCGGATTGAAGACAAGCACGATATCTACTTGCGGTACGCTGAAACGAGCGCCACCTCCATTTGCTTTACTTCTCCCCTACTATTATGATCTGTTTCCTGCACAAGGAACCAACGTTACACGTACTCTTCCCCACGCAATTCATCGCACATGGGCACATTGCATGACTCCACTTCGCAGTGCAGGGAATGGAATGCAAACAGCTCTGCCGTTACCTTGGCAATGCGATACGACATCCATTTCTCGTTGTGTGACGCCCAGCATGCGCTCCGCAAAAAGCGCTTCATGTGGGGGCAGTACTCCTGGAAGAGCGCGTCCGAGCACCGCACGGCGTCGCAATTGCACGCATGAACCAGGAGACGATTGCTTGTTTGTGGGTTGGCCTCGAAGGATTGCGCGATCTGAGCAATGCATACGATAGATAGACCGATTCATGGAGATCAGAGATACATCCATCGGCATGGACATGGACATATTGAGAGCACGACATGCACAGCGTACGCTGATAGACGTTGCGGCTTGGGATTCCTGAGAAGGAGCCGCCGTAGCTGGTGGATCACTCGCCACCGCTTGAGACATACCCTCCGCGACTGGGCGGCGTTCCTCTGGCTTCACGGGCGTATTGTTGCCGCTGTTGTTGTTCTCGACGGGCGTCGCATCCTCCATGACCACTTCACCATCCGTGACTGCCGTATTTGGTGCCGTCGAGCCACGGCTGACACACTTGGGACAGAACCACTCCTCGGATGGGATTTCTCGAAGTGGCGGGGTCAGACAGTAGATGTGATATTCTGTATACATAGCAGAACATCAACGTTTTTCGGGTAAAATGGGATACCGTCCTCGTACCCACTACCACTCGGATCCACAGCAAAGCACCAATCTACCGTAGAGCGTACCGTCATCGCACGAATCGCACAGCAGGATGTTCTTCTCATCCTTGGATGTCTGACAGACCGCGCACGCGGTCTGCTCTTCATCATCATCCTCGTCGTCCTCATCCTTGTCGCTGTTGTCTTCTTCGCCACCACCGACATTCGCAGTAGACTTCGCACCAGCATCTCGTTGCTTAGATCCACTACCAGCGCTGGCCGTTCGGTCTTCTGGACGTCTACGTCTCTCATGCAGTGGCTGTGCATCCGTATCCATAGGATCCTCCATCTCCACGTCATCATTACCGTTGCCGTCGGGCATATCTTGCCGCCTAATTCGCGCGCGCTCCTGGTCATGTTTCTCCATAGCGCGCAGCTCCTCCACCGGGTCAATCTCCGACTGCGAGTCCATCTCATTCGACGACTCGGTCATATAGGCGCTAATGTCGAGGAACTCGCGGGTCGTGGAGCTCTCGGTGTTCCTACTACTGGCCGCTGCTGCAAAAGAAAAGCGACACCCCCACTTCATCAGTCACCACCGCCAAATCCCATACGGATCACATGCTGACCATATCCCAGTGCACCTAGACGTACCTCCTTCATCGTGCTGCCCATTGTGCTGTCCGTCTGTGTCTTGCGCATTTACAGGTGCTTCCGTTGGCGTCGGAGCAGGCGCGTACCTCTGTGCGGGCGGCTCCGCGCGCTGCAGGCGCTCGGCGATGGCTGGGAAATTGGTGATGAGAATGCGGTCCAGTGCCGCCTTCACCCGCTCGCGCCGTGGGTCTCTCTGGAAGTGGTCCTCCCACGCATACACCGTGCCGCCCCGCGCGCCGCTCGTCGGAGGAGCCATGCTGTTCATGTTTCAATTACAATTTGCTGGTGCGAATGTTGCAAAGCGGTGATACGAAGTAGCTTCGACGTCTAGTTTTGGGAATTACAAGAACGTATATGTCCTTTTAGTGCATTTACATCATTATAATGCGTATTATGGACAATAAAAGGTTACAAAATAGTCGGATTTTGTAGTTTCTGGTTGTAATCTCGTATGTGTGGCTGTCTACGACGACAATTTAGAAACCTACCGTGACCAATCCTGCAACCAATGGGGCATGCCGCATGCCCCAATCGTACGCGCAGCTGTTTCCCCTTCAAGCACCTGCGCCTGTCAATACCCTCTATATCAGTAGACTGCAACAGCCCGATCCCAAATGACGTAATCTGAGGTGCGTCACTTACTGATATTACATCCACTCTTGATATAGCATCGCGCCGATTCGAACCATCACTCCATCAACTCCGCAGCCAGATGGACCTCAACAAAAAAGACTTGCCGCCGCGCCGTCACTTGCGGCACAACCGACGCCCACCCACGCCCATACGCCAAGACACATCCATCCACGCGTCCACGTCTCGACGGCGCGCTCACATGGCGGAGACGGCGATCCAAAGCGCGATGACCGGGCTCGCATCACCCTCCTCCTCGTCCCCTCCCTCTCCCTCTCCGTCGCCCTCCGTCTCGGCCTCAGCGGTGCCAGTGGTGGCGGCGGCGCGCCGAGAGCGCAGCCTCAAGCTCACGAGCGCGGCGCGACACCGAGGCATCCAGTTGGTGCGCATCGAGTCTCCTTCCCTGACGCGCGCGCAGTTCCATGCGCTTTGGCAGAGCGCGACCAGCGCCGTGCGTGCCAGCTGTTCGTTCACACGCTACCACCGCCGGCTGGGCGCGACGAATGACTCGTTCATTGGACATCGCCGCCCACGGCGGCGCTCGTGCGCCGAGAGTGATCAGAGCACGCCCATGACCGGATCTTCAATGAGTGGCGGCGGTGGCGGTGGTGGCGTGGGTGACGACAACTTGGACGAAGTGGACGCGGCGTTTTTGGCCGTTGCCGCGGCCATGGAGGAGGATGAGCATTTGGATTTTGAAGCACAATTGCTGCACTCGTTGGGGGAAGAGATTGTCGTGTTCTCTCGCGATGAAGAGGATGAGGCACACGACGCCGCGCGCCGCTCACTGGCGCAGTCCGAGCTCGTGGGCGAACGCGAGTTTGTTGTCTATGCGTACGCCAGTGTTGTGATTGCTGCGCCATCGGCATCAGCATCGGCATCGACTGCACGTGCGTCACGTGCAGCATCCACCGCCACGACAGTGCTCCTGATCCGCATGGAACAGCTTCACGGTTCGGAGCAAATCGCCATCGCCGTGAAAAACACGGATCCAGTGGAGGATGCTGTCATGCAGGCTTTTATGGCGGAGCTGCAGCACCGCATCCAGCCGGGGGCGCCGCCACACCGCCCTCAGGCTGGTCCGCGGCGTGACACGGTCTCGGTATTCCTCACGGACGAGGATGGTATCGACCGTGAGCGTAAAGAGGAGGGCATTATTGAGCGAGGCAAACCAGTGGATACTACCACAGACACGACACTACCACCACCGTCACCAATGGCAACATCGGTCACAGAAACGGGAAGCGGCCGTGGTCGATCTAATACGGTGCGCTATCGCTCGGGCAAAGGCGTCGCGTTTGAAGGCTACGTAAACAAGAAGAGCGATCTTCTCAATTCCTGGCGTGTGGTTTACGGTGTACTGGAAGGAGATACGCTGGCGTACTACGAGTCGCGCGAGGATTTCATCGCGAACATCAACCTTGTTGGTCGCATTCAGGTGCAGGGTGTGGCTGCGGATGCTGACGGTAGCTCCCCCACGAAAGACCCGAACGTAAATCGAGAGGCTACTCCCAGGTCGTTTGTGCATCGCTTTCGAGTCTTCACGGAAGGGTATCAGGTGCATCTCAGTTCACGCACAGCATTTGAGAAGGAGCAATGGCAAGTCGCCATCCGACGTGTCATTGCTGCCGCAAAACGAGAGGCAGAAACTGACTGTGCTCCTGGCATAGGCGAACAAGAAGTCCCTGCGCTGCCCTCACAACGGACATCAACAAAAGGGATGGCTGCAAAATCAACACCGTCACGCTCGACCAAGCAACCCGCATTCGCTTCACAAGCGTTGGATCCGACCAAGTTTTATCGTCTCCTTGGTGCGCTTTTGCGCCAGGAGGTAACTGACTTTCCAATGCTCTTTCGTTACGTGCACCCCGACGTGATCCTCACGTCCAATTTCCCACCGATCGTCCCATTCTGGGGACAGTATCGTCGCTACGATGGGATACTATTATTCATTTCGACAATGCTGGAGTCGGTCGGTATTGAAATGTTTGAGGTGATGGAGGTGATCGAGCTCGTGCGTGGGGATGCGGATTGCATAGACGGTCTGGGGGACCCTGTGACACCGCCTATGAATACCGGCATGGGGAACGGTGTCGATGAGAGAGAAGGGGCAATGGGATCAACTGCAAACGAGTCGCCCCGTCAGTTTGGTATCAATGGAGCGCACCCTACATCAAATGGAGGCTCATCGACACCAATGATCGCTGCATGGGAGAAGAGATTAGTGATCACGGGGAAGGAGACGTACAATTTACTCGACTTCGGGAACCGCCGAATCACGCAACTCTTTGTGCATGAACTGTGGTTGGATCAAAAAGGACGCCTCGTGCGTTGGCATATGAATGGGGATGCGGTAGCTTTGTCTGTTGCCTTTGACAGCGCGACCAAGGGAAATAACGTACGGCTTGTGCTTCCAGGAGAAGCATCATCGATCACACATTCCATCCCAGAAGGAATGTTTTACGTTCAAATTATGCGTGCCCAACAACTTGTCCCGCTGGATGTTTCCACGAACGGAACATCATCGAGTAATCCAAGTCCATCCAATGAACGCACGCAAAATGGATCGGGGCATGACCGTAATGGAGCACACAAGAAACCATATTCTGTATATGCGCGTTGCAATCTTGAAGAAGGGACGCACATGGAACGTACAATGGATGGTGTCCAAGTTCGTGGCAGAGAAGGCAGAAGAAATAGCTCACCCGCTGGGAAGACTCGTATCTCGGGGGCAGACTCGACATCTTCAACACAGGGGACCGTAACCGAGCGAAGACGTCCATCTACGAGTACACGCTTATTCCGTGGCCTCAAGCGTGCGGCTGGACTTTCCGGGGAGCGAACCTTTGCTGGTTTTGGCGACCATAGCGGTTGCGTGACAAGTATCTGCAAGTGCCATTTAGAGCCGCTTGCGACGATCTCCGACGCTCAAGTTGAAGCAACTTCGTTACACCCGGAGTGGCGAACGAACCTTCGATTAGAATTTCCCGGGTGTGCGCGTGGGTTTTCGTATTTCCTGAAGCTAGAGGTTTTCCAGAGTCGATTCATGCTACCAGATGAACTCTTGGGTGTGTGCAAAATCAATCTAACACCACACCTCTCGCTGTTCAATGGTTCAGCTGAGGCCAAGGCAAATGGTGCACTGCCACGTTGGCACAACCTGTGTGATCAATACAACGATTGCCGCGAGTCATGGGCACCACCTACTGTGTTTCGTGGACGCATTCAGGTCGCCGTGATATTCGCCCCTACTATACGGACAGCAGATGCTCTGAGTGACCCCAAAATTCAAGGGAGGCGTTTGAGTCGTGGTTCTCGTGGTAAGCGGAACTCCCGACGCGCATCCATTGGAGAGGAGACACTGGTGGAGAGCATGTCGATGTCAAACGAAGGCTTGCGCAAGTTGCTACGGGGTTGTGGAGATGGTGACCAGCAATCCCGTCGTAGAGTTGCAGGCCGTGTTGTGGTGGGTTCCAGTTCTTCGTCATCGAAAAAAAGCACGCAAGTGGACCAAGAGGCATCACATGGTGGGGATGACACCGAAAGTAGCCTAGCGGATGGGGAAGATGCACTGGAGGCGTCATCCTCGTCTTCATCATCGACTCCTCACCAGTTAATTGGCGCGCATGATCGCGCAAATCACTCCTTTTACGCCAAGCGGACTAAGTTTGATGTCCCCCTGAAATACCAGCTGATCAAAGTCGTTGGTTCGGGTACGTATGGCGACGTCATTGCTGCGAGCGATACCGAATCGGGTACAACAGTTGCGATCAAGAAAATCACGCAGGCATTCAGGGACCTTCCAGATACGAAGCGCATTCTCCGCGAGCTTTGCTTGCTTCGTCAGCTGCAGCACCCTAATTTGATCAGATTGCACGATCTTTTACGTCCACCACGGCTGAACTGCTTGGAAGACATTTACCTGGTCACGGACTTGATGGAAACGGATTTACATCGCGTTGTTCATTCTGCGCAGACACTGACCGACGAGCATGTGGCCTACTTCATGCGACAAATCTTTCGTGCGTTGCGGTACTTGCACTCAGCCAATATTCTGCATCGTGATCTTAAGCCATCAAACGTGCTCGTGACTAGTACATGTGATCTCAAAGTGTGTGACCTCGGTCTTGCTCGCTATATCGATTATTCGCAAGCCAAGGCGCCTGAGCGTGGAGGAAGCCAAGGGCAAGAGGCCGAGGCATTTGTTCAGCTTACCGAGTACGTTGTCACGCGGTGGTATCGCGCGCCTGAGATCTTACTGGACGGGTGCCGGTACGACAAGCCGTCTGATATGTGGTCGGCGGGGTGCATCTTAGCCGAGCTGCTAGGACGGAAGCCGCTATTTCCTGGTACAAGTACGACCAATCAATTGCACAAGATCCTGAGTGTGCTGGGCACGCCAGATATTGTGTACATCGCACATGTCCGTAAGGATGCGGCGCAGCGATGGCTGCATCGTCAACGACGCCGACCACGAATCCCGTTCGCCGAGATTTATCCGAGTGCCAACGTGCAGGCTCTAGACCTGCTCGAGAAGCTGTTGGTCTATGATCCCAAGAAGAGACTGACGGCTGCGGATGCGCTGCGTCATCCGTATTTGCGTCAAGCTTTCCAATCCGCGGGAGAAGAAATGGGGAATGGCACCCGTGATCTGGCTTCTCCGGATATCAATGCGGATGCGCTTTACTACACACCGGAGGAAGAGATCGAGGACACGTTTGTCGGGAAAATTGACGATGGGCACGAGCGTGTGGCCGAGACCAAGGTGGCGATGCAAGAGGCAGTGTTTGACCAGATTTGCCAATTCCACCCGGAAGCGCGTGATCATGAGGCCTTGCTGCGGGAGCATGACCAGCAGTTCGTCGTCGACCCCGCTACAGGCAAGCTCGTCCCTGTGGCCGTCTAGCTAGACAGCTCTTGTTACTCATGCCGTCTATCCCACAGAAGTGCACCGTCGCCTTCCTACCAAAATATTGATCTGGGGCAGCAAGCGTGGCGCCGTGTATCGGTGGGCGCTGGTGTCCCCCCGCTTGTGTTCGCTTCATTCTCATCAATTGAACTGGTTTGTGCGTAAACTTATGCGTTTGTTTTGTTTTGTTTCTAAGTATCTGTTGTACGTGTCTTAGACTTGTCTTTGTTGTTGTTGTTATTGTCTGCTGTTGTTGGCGTGCTAACGCTACTGCCGCGAGATGATCCGAGGTGCAGGTGACATTGCGTGAATCCGGTCAAGGACACTTCTTGTGCACGAGGGAGGCGCCATGCTCTGCGTATTCGGCCTTTGAGAGCCACATCTCGTGGAACGAACCGAGCGATGCCAAGATGGAGCCACCCAGGAAGCTGCCAATGCGTCGTTCCTGCGCATGCGCGGCCACGAGCTTGACGCGCATGTTGCCCATGCCCGCGAGTCCGCCCACACCATGGTAGCTGTTGAGCGAGACCACGACCTCGCGCTCCAGCCGAGCGGTCATGCCTTCAAAGCACGAGCTGCCGCCCGTGACCACGATGTTCTGGAACAGCTCCTTGCGCAGCTCGGCCTCCGTGGTCATGGCCCCCGTCTCGCAGATCCACTCGGGCAAAGCAATCCCACGACGAACACCAGCACCCGTACCAGTACCAGCATCTGCATCGGAAGTCGTTGTGTTGGCACCGCCACTGCCCTCGCTCGGGGTGACCGCGACAACGCTGGGTTCACTGCCCGCGGTGGCAAAGTATTGCTCCCCCACGCTAAAGCGCTCCGTGCCCAGCTGCACGATCGTCTTGTCGGGTAATTCATACCCAATCTTGGGCAGCTGAGCGTTCTGGGCTTCGTCAAACGCGCCATCGGCCACGCGGCAGAGCCCGCTTTCCTTGGTTTCCACGGCCTGCGACCAGTAGTAGGCACTCCAGGCCCTGCTCCTGGCTGTGCCCTGCCCCAGTTGTTGTTGCTGTTCCTTGCTCAGCAACGCGTGCAGGCGTGCCCGCAAGAATGCGTCCAGGTCGTACCCACCGTAGACCATCATCTGTGATTTCGGGTATGCGCATGCGTACCCTTCGTGTACGCTCGTGACACTCGTGTAGGTGGCCCCCATCTCAACCACGAGTCCGCTTGTCCGCGCGTTGGCGTAGCAAGCCAGCACGGCACTCTTGGCACAGAACAACGCCGGCACATCCATCTGCTCCATCAGTACCTCCACCATACGTTCGCGGGCCTTGCCGTCGCGCTTCTTGCCGCCACTACTACGCCCGTTGGCAGTCTCGTGGCTGCTCGAAGCTGCTGTAGCAGCAGCGCTGCTCTCCTTGCTGGCCTCCACACTGCTGTCCTTGCTGCCTGATCCGTCTGGTAACCCGGTGGTGGCGTCGCGGTGCGGCAATGCAAAGGGGCGTTCCACCAGCAGGAGCGGGTGCTCGCTTAGCCGCGTCTGCAGGCGCGTGCTGGCGGCGTCAAAGAGCCACTGCGCCACTTCCTCGCAGTCGCTCTCCATGCGAATCGCGCGCCGCATGGCCTCCATCTCCCCCTCCGCCTCCGTGTCCTCCTCACCTTCCCGATGATGCTGCAGCACCTCCGTGGGGGCCTCGAAGACACGCGGAAAGTCCTCGCCCGCGTACCCAAACTTGCATTTCGCGGTGCCGAATTCAAACACCAGCGCGTCCAGGTCATTGGCCGCCGCCGCGGCCTGTGAGAACGCGGCCCCGGGCGCCCCCGCCGACGTCTGCGTGCCGTGCCCCGCGCCGCCACCCGCGTACATTATCCACCCTCGTTCAATTGGCTTTTATGAGGCAAGACGGCGCAAGGACCACCCGTTGACGGTATTCCCCATCACGAACCGTTATTTCCTGTAAATATGGAAACCAGCACGGAGGTAATACCGGTACGTAATCGGTTGACACCGACCGTTCACAACTGTGATGGCGATCATGAAGCGCCACACATCACCAGCACCAGCACGAGAAGCAAGCAGCACCATCAGTAAAGAACGCAACGCGTTGAAGTCCCTCCCAAGAGAGGGCACGAAGGGCGCCCCACCCCACCGGCCCCATACACAGACACAGACACGCATACCGGGCATGGAACGTCCGAGCACGCCGTCCGCCGCGCGCGCCGTGGCGGCGCTGCTGCAGCCCGTGCCGGCCACGGTGGAGTTCCCCGACTTTGAGCCGCGGGGTGTGTACGTGGCGCGCCTGGCCGTACGCAACGTGAGCGATCGCGCGCTGCGCTTTCGTGTGACGCCGCCCGCCGCGGCCTCGGCGTTCCGTGTGCTCTATCAGGGCGCCGATCTTGCGACGACGAGCAACCCGACCATGGTCTTGCCCGCTGGGTTACGCGCGAGTTACGAGGTTACGTTTATGGCGGGGCCGGGCGGTCGCGCATGTGGTGAAAGTGAAGGGGGGGGAGGGAAGCAAGGCGAAGAGGAGGAGGAGGAGGAGGAGGAGAGGGAGAAGAAGAACGGCCACCGCCGCCGTGGTGTAGCGCATGCGGTGGTTCACGATGCATTGCACCTGCATGGAGAGGATGGGTCGTGGCTTGAGGTGCCCCTGGTTGCGCGGCGTGCATTTCCAGAGCTGCGCATTGAGCCCGTACTCTGCGAATTAGGACTGATCGTGTTGGCGCACCGTGCAGCCGCGATCGTACGCGTGGGCAACTGTGGGGCCAAACCCGGGAGATTTGACGTCTGTGTGCTGGGCAATGACGCTGGCGGTGGGGTCGATGGCAATGCGCCCGGAGATCCTATCGATGCTGGCGGAGGGGGAGAAGGCGGCGGCGGTGGCGGAGGAGGAACTGGTGAAGAGAATCGCGTGCTGGTGACGCCGCGGAGCGGGCGACTCGCGCCGGGGGAACAGCGCACGCTGCAGGTGGAAGTGGAGGGTGGAGCCCTGGGTATTGTTCGTAGTGTGCTGCGGGTTCGAATCCGGGAGGTGGTGGCGAATTGTTCCGAAGGACGAGGTGATAATCGAAGAAGAACGAGCATGGAGCGGAGCGGTGCAAAGGATAGGAGTTTGACAGTGGAGGAGAAGAACAGGGACAAAATGGGGGAGGAGGATGACGAGATGGACGAAGAGGAGGAACCAGATATCGGTGCGTATTACGTCGAACGCCTGGTGGATGTGAGTGCGCGCGTGGTGGCGCATAATGTAGAGCTCGTACAACGAGTGGGTCGGGATCCAGTGTCGTCTCTCTTCTTCGGCTCGCTCTTCGCCGGTGAGTCTCGCACGATTGAGACTGTGTTGCGCAACAACGGCCCGCTGCCGCTGCTCTTCCAGACCACGGTCACGTTCAGTAGCAACAGCGGTAGCAGCAATAGCGCGTTGTTGGCGGCCATAACGGCTTCAACATCGTCGTTCAAGGAACTTTCCGCCGGAGCAGGCAGAGGAGGAGGAGCACCCAGCATCAGTGCTGCCACGGCTGCTGCAGGTGGTGGTGCCGGAGGAGCAGGAGGAGGAGAGGAGGACCGGGAGGCATACGAGCGACGCAAGGAGCTGCAGGTCTCTCCTGCGGATGGCCGCGTTGAGCCCTTTGGGGAGGTAGCCATCGCCTTCACGTACAGGCCTCGTGCGGTGGATCCAGAGCTGCTGCGCGTACTCCTTCGTCGCCACGTGTCCTCGGCGCCCCCACCAACGGATGAACCCTCCTCCTCCTCCTCCTCCTCCTCGCCACCCTCCACGTTGGCACCCGTGGCTCTTTCGGCCTTTGCATCCATTCACTGCACTGATGCACTGGCGCAGAATCTCACCCTCGAGATCTCGGGCGCGGCTCACCTTCCGGCTCTGCAGGCCACCCCAGCCGCGCTCGACTTTGGCGAGACATTTGCCGGCGACCGCGTGGATCTACTCGTCTCACTCAAGAATGCCGCCGCGCTCGGGCTCTCGTTCAGTGTCTCGCCCGAGGCGCAGTTTGCCTGCCAGCCACGCGTGGGGCGTCTGGATGCGCTGCAATCACAATCCCTCATCGTCAGCTTCGTGCCCACACAGCTCGGCAAGTTTGCCACCCGCCTGCGCATCCAGGTCAATCACGGTGGCGTGCAGATGCTGGAGCTGCCCGTGGCCGCGCGCTGCCTGGCCGCGCCGCACCGAGACGATGGGGCCCTCGTGGGGCATGGCGTGGATCCAGCATCCACCGCGGAGATGGCTCGCCAGCGTGCGATCGTGACGAGCCAGGCGGCCGCGGACACGCAGCGTGGTCTAGCGCGGTCATTCCAGCCCCAGTACAAGTTCATGCTGCCCGAGGATGCGCGGCGCACGCGTGGCACGCTGCAGCGCTCGTTCCGGCGCGTACCAGCGTATGAGCGGGCCGCTCTGAACGGCACGGCCGCGATCGATGCCTTTGAGTTTGCTGGCACCAATAGCACGCACCTTACGTACTGTGTGGTCGAGCTGGCGGCACGCGCGGACCATCGTGCGGCCTACCACGCGTTCCTGGCGGAGCAGAGAGCGCAGCGGGAGAGTCGTCGGCATGAGAAAAAGAAGATGTTGCTGCAGCGCAAGACGGGCGAGGTAGGCTCGACACTGCGACGCCGCTCCATCCGCGGTAGTAGCAATCAGCATACTAGCAGTGGAGGGGAGGTGGAGGAGGAGGACAACGAAGACGAGCTCATCGAGGACGGTGACACAAACCTGGGCATGGACAGGCAAAGCGGGATGGCGCCGCATGGACTACGCATGCCCGCGGCGCTGGCGCGTACCGTGGACCCGCTCTGGCTGCGTGATCGCACGTCGGCGTCGGGTGCGGCGCTGGCGCAGAACTGGGATGAGAACAAGCTCGTGAAGAAGAAATTCAAGCCGTTCCCGGTGACGCAGGCCGAGGTGGCAGATTGCAGCGCCGTGCTGAGCTTTGAACAGCTGGAGGCCATCGGCTCGGGCCCGCGCACGATCCATTTCGGCAAGATCAGCGTGCATGCACACGCGCGCAAGTCCCTTAGTGTGTTTAACAACCTGCCGCAGAACATCCTCGTGACGCTGCACCTCGGTCCGCCCCCCAGTGCTGGTACCAGTGGTGGGGGCCACGCGACTACCTCTTCATCCATGCATGCATCAGTGGACGGAGGAGGGGGAGGAGGAGGAGCTGCTCTTGCTGGGGGCACAAGTGGAGGGGGAGCTGCGGTGGACGCGGCCCACGAGCTTTGCGAACTGGCGGAGCACACGCCTCTACGCTCACAGGTCGTACCGCCGCGCACGCTGGCTGGGTTTGACCTCGTGTTCGCCTCTCGCCGCGAGCAGGTCTTTCAACGTGCGCTCACGTTCGCGATCAACGGCGTGCACACGCGACAGGTGACGCTAGTAGCTGACGTGTCCCCCATTGTGGTGACCCTGGCGCCACAGGCACTCGCCTTTGATTTGGTGAATGCTCTGGAGCCCACGGCGCCGTCGATGTCACTGGCGGTGGCGGTGACCAACACGAGCGATTCGGTCGCGCCCTTCCAGTGGAGCGTGCTGCCTCCGCCCTTGGCTGCTGCTCGTGGAGGAGGAGGAGGAGGATCGATTGGACGGCCCGACTCGTCGACGAGCATGAGTACGACCCACGGCGGAGAGAAGGATAAAGACAAACACAAAGACAAGGAGAAGACGGCACCTGTGGCACCCATCTTTGAGGTCGTTCCGTCGACTGGGACGCTCGGCCCCGCGGAATCACGGCTCTGCCAGGTGATCTACACTCCCCCCGCCGGGCTGTCACCCGCATCGTCGACTAGCGCTCCTCTGTACGCGATTACTAGTGCCTCCACCCCCACGGGGATTCTCTACTCCCTCTCGAACGAACTGCAGCTCGAGATTACGGGTGGAAGACGCACCCGACTGCCCGTCACGGCACGATACCAGGAAATGAAGCCAGCGGTCCGAGACAAGCGCGTAGACCTGGGTATGGTCGCCGTCGGCATGGACCGCGAGAAGCGGCTCACGGTTGCGTATACGTCAGCGTCCGCTATGGGCCGGGAAACGGCAAGAGGAGACCCAGCAACGGACGACTCGAACGCCATCGCGATGGCCACTGCTGCTGCTTCTTCCACTTCGTCTGCGGGCGCCACGGCTTTGCCTCGTCTTGTGGTGTACGCCACTATCGAGCCGGCCTCGCTAGCACATTCACTGGGGCTTTCGGTATCGCCCCGGGTGGTGGGTCTACTCCCGCTCGAGAGCAATGAGTTTTGCGTTCGTATCGCGCCGCTCAAGCCAGTGACACTCGTCAGCTCCTCCTCCACAGCGGCCAGTAATGGTAGTGGCAACGCCAGCACCAGTCCATCGACGGTGGTAACCACGGCACAGCCGCCCGAGAGCATGGTGACGCTGCAGCTCGCCGTCCGTGGAGGTCGCACGATTCGACTCCCCATCCTGGCCAGCGTCGTGGTGCCCGACGTCGTTGTTTCGGTGGATGCGCTAGCGTTTGGGGATGTGACCCTGGGTGTGACGGTGGCCCGCGTCGTGCCGCTGACCAATCGCTCATCGATCTCGGCACGGCTTCTGCTGGACCTATCGACCTCAGCGCTTACACCAGCGTTTGCGCTGGCCATGGCGCCTCGCGCCGCGCTTGCCGCGGCCGGTGTGACGGTAACAGCGCTGGAACAGGGCGAAGACTTGAGTAGCATCTTCACACCTCTGCTGGATCGCGAAGAGCGTGGTGGCCCCCGTGAATGTACGAACAAGCAGGGTAAGAGGAGGAAGGAAGAGGAGACCGGTGAGGTGGACAGCGAGGGGGAGGAGAAAGAGGAGGAGGCGGAGGACGATGGCCCGGCATCCGGTGCGCTGGATACAGTCTGTGCCCGCTGGCAAATCTGTGTTCCTCCTCACGCGACGGTAGCCTTCCTGCTGACGTATACTCCGATGCAACCGGGCGAACATGACGCGTTCCTTCCGCTCCAGCTGGCAGGTGCTCCGTCGCGGGGCCATGGCCAGGGGCATGGGACTCGGTCGCCGTTGGAATGCCGTATCACTGCGCGGGCAGTGGTGCCGCGGCTGCAGTTCTCGTCGGCCGAGATCGCGTTTGGGCGCTGCGTGATCACGCGGCCAGGCATCCGCAAGGTGCCGTACGTCAAGACCTTGACGCTCACCAATACGCAGGAGGAGACCACGCCGCTGCGCTGGCGGATCGACATGGCCACACTCACGACCTCCTCCACCCCTGGTTTGTCCACCGCAGCAGCAGCGACGTCAGCGACGGCAACAACGCCACTGGTCTTCCACGTGGCGCCCGACCGAGGGGAGCTCGCTCCGGGGGAGACTGTGGCCGTTCGCGTGAGCTTCCTCCCTGTCGAGCCCGTGGCGTTCACGGAGGAGGAGCCGCTCCTACTGCCCCTATTGATTGACGAAGACGCGCCCTACATCACGCTCCGGATCACCGGTGTGGGGCACCACCCTCTGCTCAGCTTTAATGTGCACCGCGTGGTGCTCCCCACGGTTCCATTGGGGGTCACCGCGACAGCGAGGTTCACGATCCAGTCCACGGGGTACGACCACCTGGAGATCACGCACCGATTGCCCGTGGACGTGGCCAAGGCACCCGTGGCACTGCATTTCCCACGCGGCCGCGTCGTGAGCATGGCGTGTCCGCAGATCCCCTGTGAGCTGCGGTTCATGAGCAAACGCAGCGTGGCGTTCAATGCGCGGATTGAATTTTTCGATGCTGATGGCAATGAGTTTCATCTCCCCATTGCGGGGTGTGCAGAGAATTGCACCCTTACGACGCACGCATTCCTGCGGCGATATGCACACAAAGAGGAGGGTGGAGGAGCGGGGGAGCTGGCGGAAGGCCGATTTGACAGCGGAATTGACGCTGGAGACGGAGGAGGAGGAGGAGGAGGAGGAGGGATCGAAGGGAAAAAGAAACACGCACGGGGTAAGCTGGTCGCGGAGCCCGTGGCAGCAGCCGTGACGACAAGCCGACTGGTGTATTACTCGCACCCGACGCACAAGTTCCCGGTCTATCTACTGACGGACAAGCAGATCGAGACGGAGCGAGCCAAGCATCGCCACCACCAACAGCAACAGCAACAGCAACAGCAACAGCAACAGCAACAGCAACAGCAGCAGCAACAACAGCCATCAGGCCCAGCTCGAGGGGAACCCGCCGGTGGTGACTCGACGGTCAACGGCTTTGTGGACGTGGACACGAGCGGGTTTGTCATGCTGGCGGATGGCGAAAATGTTGACGGTCTCTCACTGCAGCGTGAGGCGCAGTTCCTGGTTCAGTACCTCAACAGTAACTTCCTACGTACGCCCGTGGCCTCGTTTCCAGATGACTGTGCAGATGCGTTGGGCAAGCCATTGTATGAGTTACTGGAGATGGTGTGTGCCAAGCGCCCACCTCCACAGGCTGTTGTGGGCAGTTCGGCCGTGCCTGGCTCTCAGCCCGGTGACAAGAAACATGTGAATGCTCAGTCACAACAGGGGCACAAGCCAGTCTCTCAGCGGGGAGCAGCCGCCGTAATGGGCTCCAGTGGAGGGAGCAAAGGCAAATCGATGGCGGGAGCCAATGGCAAGAGCGTGACGATGATTGCTTCCTCCTCCACGACTACCTCCTCCTCTGCAGGCGCTGGCACTAGCGTACGGGAGCGGCAGGTGCTGTATACAGCGCAGTATGGTGCACTACTGGCGTTCCTTAAGTCATACGGCGCCATGCTGCATGACGTACCAGCGGCACACCTGTTGCCGCGCGATCTATACGTCTGTGCCTGCGAGGACCCACGCGTCGACCCAGTCACGCTCTTCTCATCGCCCACCGCTGGAAATAGCGCTCATTCCTCGAGTGACGGACGACTGGGCTTCTTGCCTAGACGTCGCGCGCTGCAGCGCGAGTGGCGGGGCGTAGCCTCACGTGCGTGGCTTTCGGTACTCTACCAGGTGGTCAAGTGTTTTGTTCTCTTCCGGGTCACTCAAAAGAGCTACCAGCAGCAACAGCAACAACTCCTGCAACAGCAATCACAACCTCACTCACAATCGCAGCTCTCCGAGTCGTCTACACATGCACACGGACATCCGCGGGCTACGGCTGGCTCTAAGGCGGTGCCGACAGCACCTCCTCCAGCGGTAATGCGAGCCTGTCAGGGCAGCAACGTGTTGAGCGAAGCTGAGATGGTGTTGCTGCATTGGGTCTGCGACCATGTACGATCCGCCCTGGGTAACACGTCTCGCGGAGCAGCGAGTACTGCAGCTTCATCCTCCTCCCCTTCGGCGTCCTCCACCATAGCGCCCGAGTCACTCCTGCTTCATCTCCCGCTGGATCTCTGCGACGGTCGCCTGTTATTCCACGTACTGGCGTCGCACATCCCCACGCTTTCAGTGGAAACTAGTGAGTACCGGTGCTTTCGACTGGATCTCAGCCGTGCGCCTGGGTCGGCGGCCACGGGCAAGCGCAAGAAACACGTGGCCCCTCCTTCGTCCGAGCCGTCCGCTTCCTCTGCATCGTCACCTTCCTCTGTGGTGGCTGCACCATCGCCGCATGCTCGTACGCTTCTCCATGCGTTGCGCTGCTTTGGTGTGGATTTTGGGATAGACCCGACCCAGTTCCTGTCTCCATTGCGGATGAGCGCTCGCGAGGCCGTGATTTTGCTACTACACTTGTACCAGCTTCTGCCTCAGTTTATCCCACGTGCTACGATCGAGTTCAAGGGAGCGCTGGGTCAGGTGCTACAAAAATCAATTGAGCTCAAGAACCCGAGCCAGAAGGTCATCCACTATCATGTGTTCCTAGATGCTACGACGTCCTCCAGTTTCTCCTCTATATCCTCCTCTTCTTCGCCGCCACCACCTGTGGTTGGCGGAGGGGAAGGCGATTTGACCGTAGGAGGGACGGGAGGAAAAGGAGGTGCAAGTGGTGGAGCAGGAGCCCACAGTGCGTTCAGCATTGAGTCGAGCCATGTTGTACTGGAACCTGGACGCACTGTGGCATTTGTTGTGACGTGCAGGCCTCAATTCTCATGGAAAGTCACGGCTCGTTTGGTATTTCAGTCGGTACGAGATGAGGCATCGAGCGGAGGGGGAGGAGGGGGAGGCGGGACAGGAGGAGCCACCGGGGGAGGTGGAGGAGGGGCGACGATGGTGTTTCTGCTTGAGTCTACCATCACGTCCAGACAACCTGTGCGAGTGGTGCAGATCGAGGCCCACGTCTACGAGAAGAAGGTGCAGGAGATAGTGATCGACAACCAGTTCCTCGCCAATGCACAGTACAAGCTGTCGATGACACAGTCGCGAGTGGCAAGCACCTCCTCTATATCATCGCCAGTGGCTTCATCTCCGTCCCCCGCGCTTACGCACCATGCTGGCGGCGGTTTAGCCCGAAGAGCGTCCATGAAGAGCGATCCCTCCTCCTCCCCACCGCTCCCCACGGCTTTGTCGCACCACACGTCCGTGCCGACGCGAGAGGAGCCACTCAGCGCCGAGTATGCCTGGTGCATGGCGGCTCAGCAGCCATTCTACCTGCCAGAGTTCGGCTCAGCTGTCCGCGAGATTCCTCCCAGTGGAGGAGGCATGGGGAGTGGCGGGGTAGGTACAGTTCCAGCAGCGGGAGGCAGTGGCGTAGGAGCAGGAGGAGGAGGCGGGGCGGATGTCGTGAATATCCGTAGCCAATCGTCCACGACCATCAAGCTCGAGTTTTTGGCGCTCGTGCCGGGCTCTTACAAGTGTCAGTTGCTGTTCCTGGACGAAAAGGTTGGCGAGTTCATGTACGAGATCCACGCCACGGCGCATCTACCGCCTCCCCTCGAAACACTCGAATTTCAGTGCGAACTTGGTGCGCTGCCCGTCGGTAATGGAGGAGCAGGAGGAGCAGGAGGAGGAGGGCGTAGTTCAAGTGGTTCAGCAAGCACACGCTTTCTGCGCGAGTTGGCCGTGCCCGCCAAGAACCTCCCATTGACCAAAGCGCTGGCGGTGTTTGTGGACCGCGCCCAGGGGCTCGTGCGCACCAAGCTCAAGGAGGGCCTGAAGAAGTGCGAGGAAGCGCACCACACGAGCTTTTTCGTTGAGAGCAATTCACCGTATTTTGCTCCGATGACGACGGAGATGACACTGAATCATAGCGCGTCGTCGAGTGCTGGTAAGTTTCCTCCACGAGGAGGAGCTGGAGGAGGAGGAGTGCCAGCCGTTGGGGACGCGCTTCCCAGTGCACGCACGGATACGAGCGCTGGAGAAAGCAGCGTCAAGGCGACGGACAAGTCGACTGGAGGCAGTAGCAAGGCCCAGACACAGGCGCGGCTCATGACACCACGCACAGGTTCGGTAGATTCGCTGGGGGCGGCCTCCTCGACGTCCTCTTTTGGGTCGAGCGCATCTCAGACCTCGACGCCCAACCACGTGATGTTAGTTTTCCAGCCCAAGAGTGCGGGCGTGTACACGTGTCGGCTGTTGCTACGCGCGCGGTCCACCTTCTGCGGCAGCAGCGCCGACTGGCGCGTGTACGAGCTGGTGGCGCGCGTCAAGGAGCCCACAGTCACGACCGTGCTTGAGTTTGTCGCACCAGCGCGCCACACTATTGTACAGGAGATCCCGCTCACGAACCCGTCGGACACGGCCTGGACACTACGTGCCACGTTCACGCCATCCCCTGTTTCCTCCCCCTCCACCTCCACCACCAGCATTCCAGTGTTGCCTTCCTCCTCCCCTCCTACCTCCTCTGCGTTTTCAGGTCCCAGCACGATCCAG
The DNA here is from genome assembly GCA_023336285.1 of Pythium grandisporangium. Taxonomy (NCBI): domain Eukaryota; phylum Oomycota; class Peronosporomycetes; order Pythiales; family Pythiaceae; genus Pythium; species Pythium grandisporangium. Next base: position 24,700 of record JAADWT010000196.1, read on the forward strand.
GTGCCAGCCAAGCGCACGGTGCACTACCCACTAAGCTTTGCGCCATCGTGGATTCGCCACGAGAACACGAATCTCACGCTTGTCAACCCGACCACGCAGCAGCGGTTTGAGTTTGCACTGCGGGGCATTGGCGAGGAGCCGCTGGCGCAGGACCACGTCGTGCTGCGCTGCCAGGCACGCACCAGTGTGACCCACATATTCACGGTTGTATCGGCCACGCCCTCGGGCACCAGTGACCAGGTCATGGACGTGGAAAGTGATCTACGGGATGTCGTGGGCGCGCCCACGGTCACGCTACCAGCTGGTGCTTCGCCTGGAAGCGCCTCGTACGCGCTCACGTTCACGCCACGCGTGAGTGGCACGTACTTTGGCTCGGTCACGTTCACGAACCGATCCACGCGCGAATATGTCTGGTACACGATGGAGGCCAGCGTGACGCCCCCGGCCCCCGAGGACACACTGGCGATGCACACGACCGTGCGCAGTGCCGTGGGCGTAGAGATCTCGCTGATGAATCCACTGGCGCATGCCGTGCGCTTCAGTGTGGAGCTGCGCGGAGCTGGTCTGCTGGGAGCGTCGGAGATGGAGCTGGACGCACATCAATCGGGCGTCTACGAGTTGGTCTACGTGCCTTTGCATGTCACGCCCGCGCAAGTTGATGAAGAACAGGAGAAGGAGATGGCAGGGGGAGAAAGGAAGGCGATGGAGCGGATGGGTGCGGTACCGGCGGAGGAGGGCGCGATTCTGTTTGCTAACGACGACATTGGGCAGTTCTGGTACGCGCTGGGGCTGCGTGCGTCGGTCGCTCCACCTACGGTATTGGATGACATGTCGTGTGCAGTTGGCGACGTTTGCACGCAACCCATTGTATTGCAAAACCCGAGTGAACACGCACTGGTCCTGCAGTACACTGTGAGCAATACGCGCAACTTTTCCATCAAGGAGGGGACCGGTGGCGGGGGTGGACCCATGTCCTCCCTGTCCTCCTCCTCCTCCTCTCCCCCCGTGTTACACCTCGCGCCCTACGGACAGGCCAGCGTCGTGCTCGAGTACACACCGTCCTCGTTGACCGAGTTTGAGCGCTCGCAGGTCGTGTTTGCGCAGGCCGGGGTCGTCAGCGACTGGGTGTTCGCCGTGCAAGGTTGCGGACAGGCACCCAGTGTGATGAAGCCCATCCTCGTGCACGCCACAGTGCGTGAGGCTGCGTCCACGCTCTTCACGTTCAAGAACCCGTTCGTGGACCCGCTTCGTGTGGCCGTGACGCTGATCACCGACTCGGAGCACGAAGCTAGCCCTGGCGCTAGCCCTGGCCCTAGTCCTGGGTCAGGCGCGCAGGTGTTTAACGTTTTGCTCAAGAAACCTCGGGTCACACTCGAGGGCTTTGGGCATTTGCAGGTACCCATCTCGTTCCTGCCGCAAGTCGTGTGCCACGCGCAAGCCGAGATCGTGATTCAGGGCCAGGATGGCGACTACGCCGCGGGCCTGGAGTGGAGGTACCCAGTTCGAGGTCTGGGGGAGGCACCAGTGCACCCACGCGCATTCACGTTGGCGTGTGCGGCCCGTGAAAGTGTGGACAAGACGTTGGCGTGTGAATTGCTAGCGGCCCCATCGGGGCTCGTGCTGCGCGATGAAGTCTTTTCAACGCACTGGGACGTGGATGCCGCCCGCTTTGGGCCGCTGGCCACGGAGGAGGCGCTCCTGCGTGCACTCACGATCACACTCGAGCCCTGGGGGGCCACTGATTCCACCTCCCCGTCCCCGTCCCCATCCTCTACTTCCCCCGTCTCTCAGCCGGAGAGTGAACGTGGAGGGAATGGGGGAGGGGGAGCGGGGGACACGCTCCGGTTTCGAGTGCAATTCCAACCGCTGCGTCCCTATCGAGGCACGATCCAGCTGGTGGTAACCAAGCAGAGCGGTGGCTGCTGGCGCTTTGACGTAGTGCTCGACGTGAGCGACCCACCCGTGGATGACACGCTTTCCATCGCGTCCTCGCTCAACCAGACCTCCAGCGTGAGCTTTCAGCTGCGGAACCAGTTTCGCATCCCGGCCGAGTTCCAGGCCGAGTTCTCGGCTGGTTCCTCCAGTGCGTTTACGGTATACCCTCCACGGGGTACGCTCCCGCCGTTTGGAAGCGAGCAGGGCATGCGCGTGGTCGTGTCCTTTACACCCACGGGGTACGGCAAGATGCAGTCCGGTCAGCTCGTAATTTGTACAGAGGAGATGCAGTGGACATTCAATGTCAAGGGGACGTTTCCCGATGCCGCAGCAGCGCGAGGCCGAGACCAGTCACTCACGGCATCGGCATCACGGGCCCGGCTTGGGATGGGTAGTGTGACTGCTAGCCCCGCGAGCGTGGGGTCTAGCGGTGGCGGTGGCGGTGGCGGAGGAGCGAGGGGAGGTGGCTCCCCTGGCGGAGGACGCATGAGCAGTCATGCTGGGTCATCCAGCACCAACTCAAGGACAAGCCCCGGGCTGCGGTAGCTGAACACACTAGAAGGACATATCGAAGAGGGAGCATGTTATGCGTGGCGGTTGGGCTCATGAATCATGAACGACTAGGAAAACCGCTCGAGGCCTGAGCCATTTACGTTAGAAACGGCCTACCTTCCTGCCACCTCCTCCTGCTGCTTTTGCTACCCGTCGCGACCTTTCCTAGTAGAGAAGCATCAAGCCCAGCAGATCCAACATCTTTGGACCGCATACGATACAAGACACAGAGACCAAAAGGACCACCAATCCGCGCAAGCTTGTGAAAGATATGACCACGCGCTCGTCGGCGCGCGTCCCCCAGGGGGGAAGCAGCCGCATCCGCGCTAGCAAGCGCGACGTCAGTGCCTCCCGCTCTCGTGCATTTGGCGCATCATCGGCGATCTCCAACTCAAGCCGTCAGGTCGCCACGGGTGGTGGAGCGGGTGGCTCGGGCGGCCGGTCCGCGGCTCGCGTCTACCTGGATGGAGTGGACGTGACCCCGCAGTCGCTGCTCGTGAGTCGCATCCAGTCCTCCCATGAGCCACGAAGCACGCGCCAGAAGGGCTCCAAACACGGTCGGAACCGTGGCACGCGCTTGCCTGGAGGGGGAGGGGGAGGAGGAGGAGGAGGAGCGAGCCATTCCGTCATGGGTGCGAGCGTGATGCTGAGCCAGGACCAGGTCTCCAACTCGTCCGTAGACGACTCGTCGGATGGAGACCTCGCCTCGCCGTCACCCACCACGCACCGGCGCAAGCACAGGGCGGCGGAGCCGTCCGGGGGATTGACAGGAGGAGGAGGAAAGGGAGGAGAGGGTGGTGCATCCGTCCCGGAGGACGACGACAAGACTCAGACCACCGAGTCACCAGGCATCAGCTCTGCCGGGGGAGGCACATCGAACGCTGGCTCAGGGATCTCCAATTCTCTACGCACGCTTGAAGAACCTAGTAGGCTCAAGCAAGACGCGCCCATGGCCTCCGCCTCCTCTATTTCAGTCTCTGGTTCAGCTACAGGGCGTTGCGTGCCGCGCCGCGCCGTGACCCTGGAGCTCTGCGAGACCGAGACGGACATGCTGCTGGAGATGCGTAGCGTGTGTGTGGCTGCCGACGCCAACGCGCTTCACGCCAGCGTGGCGCAGCGCAATCGGTTGTACACGGATATGTGCGCACGCAAGAAGGGGAGCGACGCGTTCGTGGAGGGCCGCACGCAGACACTGCAACTGGCGCAAAAGGTCAAGGAGGTGATGACGGCGCCCCCGGCCACGCGCGACTCGGCGTGCATGGCGACGGACTGGGATATCTACGATTGTGCGCGGGCTGGCGAGGAGGAGGAGGAAGGGGAGGGTGGTGGTGAGCAGGAGGATGCTGCTGGAGCAATAGCAGGAGGAGGAAGAGCGACCGTGACCAGAGGAGAGGGAGCAGCCACCACGAGTGTGGAAGGCACAGTGGAAGGCGCGGCAGGAGAAGGGGGAGGGGGGCGAGCCGCCGGCGGCGGAGGAGAGGGGGGAGTGGAGGGCGGCACAGTGCTGCTCAAGCAGCAGGTGGAGGATATCGTGGACGCGACCATGGCATCCCCCGGTTGTGTACTGGACGTGGACGGCGACATCGTGGATGATCTGCGCGTGCGGCAGCGTGTGCAGCGGCAAACTCGGCGTCACCGACCGGGGGGAGGAGGAGGAGGCGGAGGAGCTGGGGGCAGTAGCTATGCCACTGCTAGTTCGCTCAGCAGCGGCAACGGCAACAGTCAAAAGTCGCGCGTCTTTGTGAGCGGCGGCAGCAGTGCGATGCCCTTGATCTCGGCTCGCGGTGGAGGTGGTGGTAGTGGTAGTGGCTCCAGTGCGTCGGTGGCCTCACCATCGCAGAGTGCTACCAATGTTTCGTTTGGGGCGTCTCAAGATA
>JAADWT010000197.1:0-29029 GCA_023336285.1 Pythium grandisporangium
CCCCCCCCCCCCCTGTCCTGGTTACATTTTGCGATGTTTATCGAACTCAGCCCCAGGTGATTGCACACAATCAACAAGAGGCTGGTTATGCAACGTTCTCCCTCCCTCAAAACTTCTTTCATTTTGCAAGAACCTGTAATAATATATATCAGGATTCATGTATGCTGCTTTTACTAGAATAGTAAGTGCAGCTGTAGTAAACAATATACAACCATTTTGGATGAAGTTTAGTTGACATTAGAGAAGAGGTTGAACGCTCGGACGTTTCCGGTTCTGTGTGGGGGTTACGATTTTGTAACCCGATACCGATTTGAGCCAAGAAGAAGAAGGGAACAGAATCGCAAGAGACAGGGCTGACGGATGCCGTACATATAGGGAATTGTATGTGCACGAAGTGCGCGATGCTGATTGGTGGAGTCGGGGGAGGTGACGCGCTGCAACGCGAACCTAATCCAGTGCTTCCGCGAATGTTCCCCTACTCACCAAGCAGTCTACTAACGTATTCCATCAGTTTATCGGACCGAAAACGGACCTTAAGCGTAAATTGCCGGCTGAAACGGAGGTGGAAGGAACAATACGATACAACACTATCACAAGCAAGAACAGGCACTGTAGAAAATTTGGTATGCCTGGCAACAATAATGGATCAATACTCGCATCGGAGCATGCCAGACAACATCGCCATTTTCGCAACAAAATTTTCATTTAATCAGTTTATCGGACCATCCAAGTATACTAAAACTAAGTGTATCGTCATACCGTTCTAGATACTAGCAACACCAGGATCCACTGCTTCAGCAGTGCGACGCTTTTTCTTCGGGGGAGAACAAACCATGTCCTCTTTGAACTGAATGCGTAGAGTCGCATCAACGGTCTTACGTGATCCCCGTTTCCGTACTGGGGATGGCGGTAGCACGAGGATAGTTCGCCTCGCTTCATCGCGCTTCTGCAGCCATGACGCAGTGCCTAATGCATTCGCGGTGATGCCGCCGGCCTTACCAATTTCCAAACGCGCCATCATGTTAGGCAACGACAGGGGGCAATCTATGTCTCCAGATCTGTTTCGCATCCAGATGGAAGGGTGGGCTTCGTTCCGCGGCGTTGGCGCTCTAGTGTGGTGCCGTTTTTCGTGCATGAACGTGAAGCTTAAGGGTGGATCGCGCGACGCGGGTTGAGCGAGCGACACGTGTGATTTTCTCACCCTTCAGAACGCGCACGATCGCTGCCTCCAACTCCTTGTCCGTAAACTGTGCTCGCATATTCGTTTCTCGTTGTGTGCACTAAGCGTTTCTTGTTGCCTGCATGCCTCACGTCCACACCTCTGAATCGGTCCGATAAACTGATTAAGAAATGCGGCATCCAATCGTTGTTCGACTAGCCATTTTCACGTGTTGTAATTGGCTAACAGTCAAAAGTGTCCGATAAACTGATTGGTCCGATAAACTGATGGAATACGTTAGTTTAAACATAACGTTAATCCAGTCATGGGCTGTGGTATCTCCGCTATCGGTTCTTAACAGACATCTTGGCGAGCAGGATCACGACCTTTCAAGTGCTTGGCTTGTTGGACAACATCAGAACGAAAAAGCCGCCCAATGAGCGCCACAGACCCATCGGATCGAGTATGACCAGCGTTTATCCAGCCTCTGTGTGTAGAAGGCGCGAGGAGCCGCGCCCCTCGCAGTGGCCAAATCGGCACCACAGGCGCGTTCTCTCTTCCTCACTTGATTGCGCTGAGTGTCATCCTCCTCCTGTCAGGCGCGATGGAACAGCCCGACACGGCGTTGGCGGCGGGCCCGGATGCCGCTGCGCCGCTGTTCAACTCGAATCAACAGCAGGCACAGGCACCTCCGCCCAGAGATGACCCTCGCGTGGAATTTATCCGGAAGCTGGTGCTGCGCACGTTCCCCGCCGTGAAGATTGACTCGCTGCACAGGCTGTTCGCGTCCGACGCCGTGGCAACCATGCTCTTTGAGTTTCTTCACGTGCCAGACGCGCGTCTGCTGCTGTTCACGGACCACGGGAATGAGACGAGCGAGGCCCTGCGCGTGTATGCGACGCCACCGCCTCGGCTCTTTGGTGAGTCCCCCGTACTGGTGAAGCCGACGTGTGTGCTGTATATGGTCAAGTCGATCAAGGGCGCCGTGAGCCTGGACCGCTGCCACGAGGAAATCCTGACCGGCACCATGGAACGCAACGCGCTTGAGTCGCTGGCGCACATACTGCATGAGATCCTGATCCCGCTCATCGGTAACCCGCGTAACCAGCGCATGTGGCCCGAGATGGTAACCACCTCGGTGCTCAACAATATTCACGGCTTCTTTTCCAGCCTGCAGATCACCGTGGGGCAAACGAGGGGGGCCACGTGCCTACCATTGCCCTGGGATCAATCACTGACTGACAATACCAAGGCGATCACGGCGGACACCGGCAGCTGCGGTCCACATAGCAGAGGTGGCAGTAACAACAAAGTGGTGCTGTCCGGTGTTGCGCCATTGTCGACGACGCAGCCGGTACTGCCAAAGGACCAGGTGCACAGCCTTGAAGGATGCCTCATCACGTGGACCAAACAGATCAAGAACATCCTCAAGCAGGACCCGGAAGTCATGCTCAACCACAAGCACCATCTGCACCCGGGACCCATGGAGGAGCTCGCGTTTTGGCGTTCCAAAGCACGCAACCTCAACTCGGTCTTTGCACAACTGCAGTCCGACAGCGTGCGCAAGGTGCTGCACTACCTGGATGCGTCCAAGTCGACCTACAACGTACCGTTCGCTAAGCTCTGCAAGGACGTGTTCGTGGCCCGCGCCGAGGCCAATGACAATGTCCACTTTTTACAGCCCATGGCGACCTGGTTTGAGCGCCTGGACAGCGGGGGGGCACCTGACAAGGCCCCTACACTCTCGGGTGACAGTGAGCATGATGGGCTGGGTGGTGCCGACATGGTGGGCGATGACACTGCTCGTGCTGAAGCGACAGCGGCGTTCCTGGAGATACGCGACTTTTTCCGCCCCATCTGCCACTCGTTGCTCCTGGTGTGGAAATGCTCGCGATTTTACAATACGCCAACACGCCTCGTGGTACTGATCCGTCAGATCTGCAATTCGATCATTCGACGCGCCACGGCTTACCTCTCGGGCGCTACGCTGTTTGTGCTCATTGATCAAGACCAGTTGGACGTGGCCAATGACATGTTGTTGCGCTGTCTACAGGTCTGTGCACACTTTAAGAGCGTCTACTTTGATTACAAGGCCCGATCCGTGACACAGGTGGCTGGCAACCCGTGGCGCATCCAGAACAACGCGCTGTTCATCCGCTTGGATGCGTTTCTTGAGCGCTGCCACGATGTTTTAGAGCTCACGCAGACGATTGACCAGTTCCAACGCCTCTCTTCCATGGAGATTGGCGGCACCAAGGGCAAGACGCTCACCGCTAGTGTGCATCAAATCTTTGCCGACTTCCAGGACACCCTTGTGCATATGAAGACTGTCTCGTACGATCTCATGGACCTCGACGCAAAGCAGTTTGAAGATGACTTTTACACGTTCCGCTCGCGCAACAAGGAGCTGGAGCGCCGGCTGGCGTCTGTGATCAACCAAGCATTTGATGATGCCAAGACCATCACTGGCCGTTTTAAATGCCTGGATTGCTTTTCAGACTTACTTGACCGCCCCATCATCAAGAACGAGCTTGAGCGCAAGCACACCGCTCTGCTTACCAGCTATGCGCACGATGTTCACGTCGTGCAACAAATATTTGTCGAAAACCGCGAATCCCCACCGATCCCGCCCAATTTGCCCCCGTTCGCGGGCGCCGTGACTTGGTGTCGAGGGCTCGCTGAACGCATTCGATTTCCGATGGAAAAGGTCAAACTTATCTCACCGCGGGTCGTGCTTGAGCGCGAGGAGTCCAAGGATGCTATCAAGCTCTACACGAATGTCATGGCAATGTTGCAGGAATATGAAGCACAGATGGTGAAGAAGTGGGGGGTCTCGGTCGAGACAAGTTCCAAGGCCAAGCTGAAATTACCTCTGATTCGTCGTGAGGCGGTGGCAATGGTCGGTGGTGCGTTGGGACCGACCCCACCCCCGTCGACCACTACGCAGCAACTCGCAATGGTCGAGATGGCTGCCGTCGGCACAGGCGTTTCAACGAGTGGCACGGGTGGATTCGGTGGCGACCAGCTTTTTGTGAACTTTGATGCAGCGCTTGTGCAGCTTCTCCGCGAAGTTAAATACTTCTTGCTGTTGGGTTTGGAGATTCCAGAGGATGCCCTGGCAATCTATAAACGTGCCGAGGTTTTTCGCCGCCAGACGGGCAACCTCGAGCTGATTGTGGATTTGTACAATAACATTCATGCCACATTACTACCTGTAGAACGTCCATTGGTCAAGAATTACCTGGACCGGATGGATCATGCGCTCACCAAGGGCATTAAAGCCCTCAATTGGAAGTCACACGGGATTGACCTCTTCCTCAAGGAGTCTATGACGGATGTGAACGATGCCAATACGCTACTCAGCCAGCTCAAAGCACACCAAACCCGCGTGGGCGAGTTACTGACGCAGTGGGCATCGCCACCTTTGCTTTTTGAACGTCGATCCAAACCATTGAGCGTGGGCGAATTTGGTGAACTGCAGCGCTCACTTTGCCAGGTAAAGTACCACGTAATCAAGGAAGGTGGCAATGAGATTCACCGCCTACTCAAAGATGCGCTCAAATACCTACGAGTCTCTCAAGGCTCACCCGATTGGCGCGCCTATGTGGACTACATGAGTGCACTTGTCGAGGACGGACTCACGCAAGTGATTCTTAAGTCACTCGCAAACTTGCGTGACCAATTAGACCCCGCCCGAATTGAGCGCGATGATCTTTCGGCGCTGATTGAGGTGGAACTGGATTTGTACGGGAAGGACGTGGTGTACGCACCGACAATTCAGAGTACAGGTGCTACACGTGCGGGTCTGCGCGACGTGGTCATGCAGCGCGTGGAAGCCATCCTGCTGGCAGCTACGGTGTTCAAGCGTCTTGATAGCGCGGATGGCTCGTACCTCAAGGAGATGCGTGAGAATGTGACCGTGCAACAACTTGTGGCGGAAATATCCGGCTTCTTGGATAGCAATGAGCGCGCGTGCGCAGCTTACCGCACCGAGCTGGCCAAGTACGAGTATCTCTGGACCACGGACCTGCCGGTGATGTTCACACAGTTCCTTGCCACCGCTTGGCAGCCTCCTGCTTCAACAGCACCGATAGCTGTGGAACAATCTATTGAAGGAAGTGCTAGTGGTGGTGGCAGTAGCAGTGCCATTGTGTACTGTGATGCATACCCGACTGTTAACGATATTGCTTTGCGAAAAGGGACATATAGCATTTCCAGCAGCAGTGGTGGAGGTAATAGGAAAGCCTCCGTAGTGCCGGCTGCCACTACAACAATTGGATTGGCCCCACCAATGCCAGCTCAATTGCTGGACCTGCCGCGGTTTGAGGAGCGCATTCACTTCTTCTTGGCCCTTCAAAACGAGATCTCCGAGTCGAAGCACGCTCGTGATGTGGGGTTTGTGCGTGTCAACTCATTGCCCATTAAGCAAGCGCTTTCAACCTGGGTCACCAAGTGGATCTATATGTTTACGCAGTATTTACATGATCGTGTCGTGAACCAGCTCGCGTGGCTTGATCAGTTCATGACTCGTGTCTCTGTTGGCCTGGATGACCATGCCGCCAACGCTACGACCTCGGTAGCCCCGTCCTCCAACTCGTCTGACCCAAAGGATTCAAACGTACGTGATGGTGCCGGGTCGAATGATAACCAAGTAGCAGCTGGAGGAGGAGGTGGAACGAGTGACGAGCAAGGGGGAGCATTGATGGCCAGTATGCATCATATCCGCGACGTGCGTCGCCTAATGCGAGAGGATTTGCTAGTAAACTTTGGTAAGCTCAAGGAGATCGTGCACGTGCTCAAGCTCAACGGGATTGCGCTTGAGCTATCGTACATCGGTAAAGAAAATGTGCTGTCATTTCTCGAGCACGCACCGCTGCGCTGGGAACAGATGGTGAACAAAACGTTTAAGAAGAAAGAGCTCATACAACCAATGCAAGTTCAAATGGTGGAGCGCATCCGCGTCGAAATTGCTGATTTTCAGCGGCGTCTACTAGCATTAAAGAGTTCATTCCCTATTGACGCACCAATAGCAGCACCAACACGTTTGGCTATCTTGTCGGCGCCGACGATCGCAGCCGATAGAGACGCTTCGATCGGGGTACTTCCTGCAACAGGGACTTGCAATGAGAGCCAAGATAGTATCGACGATGCATACGAACAACTGGATACATACGATGCTATGCTGTCGAACGTGGAGCGCGAGGCTACTCGGCTTGTGGAGCTAGAAGACATGTTTGAACTGGCACCCAGCAAATATGACGCACTTACAGCGTTGCGCAGTGACCTAGTGCAACTCAAGCACGTCTGGGATCTCGTCGCGTTGCAGCGAGCGGTATATGCGCAGTGGCAACGCTTACCCTGGGCAGGGTTGGATACCGACGTTTTGCTTCTAGAGGCTGACTCTCTGATGGAATGGCTCGTGCTTCATCGTGTTGGAGGAGGTAGTGGCGGTGGAAGCACGCCGTTGTTACAACACCGCGTACGCACATGGCCCGTGTTTCAGTTTTTAACGCAAGAGTTGGAGCAAATGACGGTGGTGGTGCCACTCATCAAGCACTTGCACTCACCAGCGATGCGTGAGCGCCATTGGAAAAGCCTGATGGTTCTAACAAGAAAGCACTTTGAACCCCCCACCGGTGGCTATGGCAGTGGCAGCGCCAGTGGAAGTAGCAGTAGCGGTACTGGTGGCTTGCACACCGCGCTTCGGCTTGAGGAGGTGCTCCGTCTCGAGCTGCACCGCTTCGTAAACGAAGTGAATGAGCTCGTTGAGGTAGCGAATCGTGAATTCAAGATTGAGCAGCAACTCCAGGCGATCGAGACTGCATGGCACGCGTTCACGCTTGAGTTTGTGCCCTACAAAACCGCCCAAAGCGGTGCGCAGAATTCCCAGGTCGGCAGTCGCGCATCCATCTCGTCTACTGTGACCTCTTCATCCGGAACGGCACAGCCGAGCACCAGCTCGCTGGTTGGCGTACGCGTAGATGAAAACGACGAGGATGATGATTGCAGTGACTCGGATGATGGGAACAGTAGTGATGGTGACAGTGCCGGGAATGGCGTTGTTGGCGGTGGCAGCCGAGCTGGCGCTGCCATTAAATCGTCCCTGGTTGGCGCAGACGGTGATATCGCCATTCTCAAGGCGCCGACAGCGATCGTGGAGTGCCTGGAGGAGCACCAGTTACAACTGCAGACCATGGTCGGCATGGGAAAGTTCGTGGCATACTTCAAGGACAAGGTTTTCGATTGGCAACAGCGACTTGGTGATGTGGATGTTGTACTCAAGCTCTGGTTGGCTTTGCAACGTCAATGGTGCTCACTGGAGGCCATTTTTCTCAGTTCGGTGGGCGATATACAGACGCAATTACCACAAGAGCTGGCGCGCTTCCAGCATATTGATGCCGAGATGAAGGAGTTGTTTATGGATGCCGTCGCGCACCCGTCAGTATTGGTCGCATGTACACAACGCGAAGGCCGTGAACTTGTGCTCCGTGAGCTGCACAGTGAGTTGGAGATCTGCCAGCGTGCCCTCAATCAATATCTGGATGGAAAGAAGGATATCTTCCCACGCTTTTACTTCGTTTCAAATGCATTGCTTCTTGAGATTCTCTCGAATGGGAACGCCCCGCCTCGCCTACAACCGCATTTCGGACACTGCTTTGATGGCATCCGTAGCTTCGAGTTTGAACGTGTGGGACAGCCGCCCGGAACACGCCGTACAAGTAATGCCCCAGCTTCTGGCTCCGTAACGGCGCCTATTCCACACCGAAGTACACGCATATCGTTGTCTGGGGGTGTTGCTGCACTGGCTGCGATAGACCAGTTCGTGGCGTTGGCAATGACCTCGAAAGAAGGCGAGATCGTACGGTTTGCGGATTCACATGTGATTCATGGAGCTGTAGAGAACTGGTTCAATGACCTTGTCCGCGTCATGCAGGACACTTTGCGCCAGCAACTCGCGATGGCGTTGGAATCGTCTTCACTTTGGGGCATTGACGCTGATCAGGCGCGTCATGCTTGGGTATTTGAATACCCAGCTCAGGTAGCACTGTTGGCGAGTCAGATCGTGTGGACGGAAGAGGTGGAAGGCGCGCTCGAGGAGCTAGAGTCCGGTGGCAACGAAGACGCACTAAAGAAGTACAGCGAACTCTGTACGTGCCGCCTCGAGGCCCTGATTACAGTCGTTCAGGGCTCCTTAGCCCTCCTTGATCGCGCCAAGATTATCACGCTCATCACGATTGACGTCCACGCTCGAGATGTTGTGTCCGGTCTGATCGCCAAGCAGGTCACATCCTCACTCGATTTCCCATGGCAATCGCAGCTGCGATACTACCCTGCTGTGAATGGCGGCAATAGCGGGAGTGGAGGTCCTGGGTCGGCTGGTGGTATGGCCATGTCCGCAAGCGGAGGTGGCACAAGTGGTGTTGGTAGCAGCAGCACAGGTAGTGGAGCTAAAGTCCGGGACGTGGTGATCAAAATCTGTGATTTTCGAGCGTTCTACGCGTTTGAATACACGGGGAACTGTGGACGTTTGGTGATTACACCACTCACCGACCGCTGCTACGTGACATTGACGACCGCACTCCGGCTGTGCCTCGGTGGTGCGCCGGCTGGTCCTGCGGGCACGGGGAAGACCGAAACAACCAAGGACTTGGCCCGCGGGCTCGGACTGCAATGCTACGTGTTTAATTGCAGTGAGCAGATGAACTACAAGACCATGGCTGAGATCTTCCGTGGACTTGCTCAGACTGGTGCCTGGGGATGCTTTGACGAGTTTAATCGAATTTCGGTTGAAGTGCTCTCGGTCGTGGCAACGCAGGTGAAAACTGTGCTGGATGCCACCGTCTCGCTCGCTGCCACGCTGCACCGCGTTGCTACGGCCTGCAGTAGCACGAGCAGTAGTAGCAACACGGGCCAAGGGTCCTCAATGACGTCGTTCGATGGCGGTGGCTCTGCGATGCTTCCGGGGTCAACATCCGTGATGAGTGGTGCGGCTCTAGCGGGAACGTTCGAGTTTTTTGGACGCACGATTACACTTATACCGACCGTCGGGCTCTTCATTACGATGAACCCTGGATACGCAGGACGTGCCGAGCTCCCGGAGAACCTGAAAGCGCTCTTTCGGTCGTGCGCGATGATCAAACCCGACCTACAGCCCATTTGTGAGAACATGCTCATGGCAGAGGGCTTTCTTCGAGCGCGAGTGCTTTCGATCAAGTTTGTCACACTGTACGAGCTCAGTCGTGAACTGCTTTCGAAGCAAACGCATTACGACTGGGGGCTACGCGCAGTTAAATCGGTGCTTCTCGTCGCGGGCGCACTCCGGCGCAAGGCTGCATCGCTATCTTCTTCTTCTGGAACAAGTTCTGCGGCGGCAGCGGCCGCTTGTGAGGAACGTGTGCTGATGCAAGTGCTGCGTGATTTCAACACGCCCAAGATCCTCGCATCGGATGCACCCGTGTTCCTAGGCCTACTCAACGATTTGTTCCCCAACCATACGCTTCCCCGTGCAAATAACGATGCATTGCGCGAATCGTGCGTATCTATCTGTTCTACTCAGCGCCTCCAGCCCGAGGACGGCTTCTTGCGGAAGGTACTGGAGTTAGAGGATGTGCTGGCCGTACGCCACAGTGTGATGTTGATTGGACCTGCCGGATGCGGCAAGACAACGATCTGGCGAACACTAGCGGCCTGCCACAATGTCACCCAGACCAAGCCTGTTACTGTGTACGAGAGTGTCAACCCCAAGGCCGTGACAGCTGATGAGCTGTACGGATTCATGACGCTGGATAATGACTGGAAGGATGGCGTGCTTTCAGCGCTGATGCGTAGCATGGCCAACCATGTAGCGCCATCGTTCTCGGCAGTGCAGACTGCACAGTGGGTCGTTCTAGATGGCGACATTGACGCTGGCTGGATTGAATCCATGAACACGGTTATGGACGACAACAAGGTGCTCACGCTGGTCTCGAACGAGCGCATCCCACTCACCCCGGCGATGAGACTCATGTTTGAGGTCCACTCTCTGCAAAATGCCACACCTGCCACTGTTTCCCGCGCCGGAATTATCTACGTGAACGAACACGAGATTGGGTGGGCACCGTTTGCGGAGTCTTGGGTGCAGCGTCGGTTTGCTGTGACCTCCACCACCACTCAATCGGGAGTAAATTCGACCGAAGGTAGCAGGACGGAGACCAAGGATACTGCTGAGGTGCCGTCAAAGATGCTACGCGGCGATGGAGCAGCCAACGACGATGACGACGTTGAGAACAGTGCGATTTCATCCGCTCGTCTGCACCGCCACCCGGGGTCACCTGCTGTTTCAGTGGAAAGCGCATTATTACCAGCGCTGTTCGCTAAGTATGTGGATGCGTTGCTGGCTATGCTGCGGGAGCACAAGTTGGCGCCAGTGGTGCCCTTGCCACCTCTGGCCATGGTGGCCACACTGTGTCACCTCTTGGAAGGCTTGCTGGCGCGCGTAAACAACGCGAACAAGACACCAGAGCGCATTGAGAATGCGTTTTTGTATTGTGCGTGCTGGGCATTTGGTGGAGCACTGGACAGCGAGCAGAGTAAGGTGTTTTCGACGCAATTCAAGGCGCTGGCAAAGTTCAAGGTCCCGGCAGAGATTGGGAATACGACGCCCTCGCCTTCTTTGCCCGCTACTGGTGGCGCCGCTCGGTCAACGGGGGCAAACGCACCATCAGTGCTAACGTTGTTGCACACGCTGAGCGTCTTTGAGATCTGCTTTGATATCGTGAACAACACGTTCGTGCCTTGGCGTGACCACGTTACCCCACTTGGGATCCAGGGTAGCACACTGACTGGCGGAGTTGGAAGCGGCTCTAGTGGGATGTTGGATGCAGCTGCTATGCAAAACGTGATCGTGCCAACGCTGGAATCCACTCGCCTGCACGCGCTTCTGGATTTGCTCCTCCCTCCGTCCTCGTGGTCGTCCTCTACCTCACCTTCTTCATCGAGCTCGGCTTCATCAACGGCAGCATTGTCCTTACCAGCTACGTCTATGTCTTCCTCAATCGGGTCATCGTTCCCTTCATCTCCCGTTCCAGGCTTTGCGACACCCATCCTGCTCGTGGGCTCAAGTGGATCCGGCAAAAGCGTGCTCCTAGCTGAGCACCTCAAGAATGCCGTGGAAGCTGATCCCGATGAATTATCGTCGGTGCATCTTGTTCTGCATCACTTTATGGATGCGCGAGAGTTGCAGCTCCGACTCGAACGCCACGTAGAGAAGCGCTCCGGTCGGATGTATGGCCCGCTGCAGAACCGCAAGCTGGTTTACTTTCTGGATGATCTCAACATGCCGCACGCTGAGCAGTACGGCACACAGACCGCCATGGCCTTGCTGCGGCAATTCATGGACTATGGTGCGTGGTTTGATCGCCAGGATCTTTCCGTCAAGAAACAGCTTCAGGATGTCGCCTTCGTGGCCGCCATGAACCACAAGAACGGTTCGTTCGCGGTGAATCCGCGTTTGCAGCGCCATTTTGCGACCTTTATGGTTGCGATGCCTGGTAAGGAAGACCTAGTCACGATCTACTCGACGCTATTTGCTTCGCACCTGGCCAGTTTTGCTGAGCGCCTGCAAAAGCTTGGACCAGCCCTCGTGTCGGCCTCGATTGAGCTCTACCTGGACGTGCGACGCTCGTTTTTGCCCACGGCGGCAAAATTCCATTACGTGTTTTCACTACGCGAGCTCAGCGCACTGTTCCGAGGCCTCACGTTAGCGCGTGGGGATACGTACCCGTCCTCTGCCCCCGCTCAGCTTGGGCGGCTCTGGCTGCATGAATGCTTCCGTGTGTTTAGCGATCGTATGGCTACGGCCAGTGAGGTTCAGCGCTTTGCCGAGCTAGCGCTAGAGCAGGCCAAGAAGTATTGGGAAGAGGACCCAGCTGCACTTTTCACAGCGCCGCTCGTGTGTGCCAACTTCCTTCATCAACCTGTCCACAGCAACAACAGCGGTACTGATGGCAACAGCAGCAAGAATGGTCCAAGCAGTAGCAACGGACCAAGTGATATGGGCGATAGTGCATCAGCACCGGGTAGTTACATACCGGTGTCCGATCGAGCGCAACTCGTTGCATGCCTGACTAGGCAGTTGCAGGCCTACAACGAGTGCCACCCGGTGATGCACCTCGTGCTCTTTGACCAGGCACTAGAGCATGTCACGCGGATCGCGCGCGTGCTAGCGCAGTCACGTGGTCATGCGCTATTGATTGGCGTGGGTGGATCTGGCAAACAGTCGTTGGCGCGTCTAGCCGCCTTTATCTGTGGGCTCGCTGTCCATCAGCTCTCGCTGGCATCTGCCACTACGTACACGCGGGCGGACCTTCGCGAGGACCTGCGTCAGATCTCTCGACTCGCCGGCGTGAGACCAGCACGTCCGCTTGCACTCTTGATCACAGATGCCCAGCTCGTGGATGAAACATTTCTCGTGGCCATCAACGACCTATTGAGCGCGAGTGGCGTGATCCCAGAGCTGTTTAGTAACGAAGAGCTTGAAGCCATGACTGGTAGCCTGCGCTCCGCCGCCAAGGCCAAGGGTATCCCCGACACGAAGGAGCAATTGCTCGAGTTTTTCCACGACCGCGTGCGCACGAATTTGCATCTCGTGTTGGCATTTTCACCCGTTGGTCCGGACCTGCGGGTGCGCTGCCGTCGCTTCCCGTCCCTCGTGAGTGGCGCCTGCACCATCAATTGGTTCCATCCGTGGCCCAAGGAGGCGCTCGTGGATGTCGCGCTTTCGTTTCTTCGTGATCTCTCACTCACACCATCCACAGATGTGGGCACGGCACCCAATGCCCAAATTGACGGTGAACAGGAGCTTGCACTTGACCTAGAGGCTGTCAAGGCTACACCCGAGGCGGTGACTCTGCAAGAAAACGTGTGCCATCATATGGCCGATATTCATCTCTCGGTCACGTCCGCCAGCGCAGAGTATGCCTGTGGTGTCTCTGCGAGATATAACTACGTGACACCCACGAGCTTTCTTGAACTCATTCGCTTTTACCGCAAACTGTTGGCACGCAAGCGCGAGACCAGACGTGTGGGGATTGCACGGCTTGAAGTCGGATTGGCCACACTCAAGAAGACAGCCGTGGACGTGGCAAGGCTGCAGCTTGAGCTCAAGCAATCGCTGGCGCGGGTTGAAGAACGTAAGGCTGCCACGGATGCGCTGCTGGAACAAATGGGGCGCCAACGCGGTGATGCCGAGATCAAGCAGAGACGCGCGGATGAGGAACGCGCCAAGGCGGCACGTGCCGCGGAGATGGCTTCATCGATCGAGGCACAGGCATCATCCGAGCTCACGCACGCCAAGCCAGCGCTGGATGCAGCCCAGCAGGCTGTGAACTGTCTAAGCAAGGCATCTCTTACGGAGCTTCGCTCCATTGGGAAACCACCGCCCGGTGTGGACAAGGTCACGGCAGCCGTGCTCATCTTGGTCAAGAATGAGACAAAGAACCTGGGGTGGGAAAACGCCAAACGGATGATGTCCAAGGTCGAGGTGTTTAAGCAATCGTTAGAGCAATACGATAAGGAACATATCCCGCCGGAACTCATTGCCCGTGTGGAACCCATCCTGGAGGATCCGAATTTCAATTACGACAAGATGAAAACCAAATCCATGGCCGCAGCAAATCTCTGCGTTTGGGTGGTCAACATTGTCGCATTCCATCATGTATACGTGCGCGTGAAACCACTCATGGACACGCTAGAAGAGGCTCGCCGACTCAAGAGTGAAGCCGACACGGAACTGGCCGCCGTGCAAAAGCTGGTGACCGAGGTGGAGGCCCAACTTGCCAGATTGCAGCGCTCCTTTCGGGAGGCCACAAATGAAAAGGCTAAGGTGGAAGCGGAGGCGCAGGCATGCCAGGCACGGCTCTCACTTGCGGAACGTCTTGTGCATGGTCTTGCCGCCGAAAATGAGCGCTGGAGCCACGAGATTGACGTGCTTCGTGCCGGAAATGCAGCACTCGTCGGTGATACATTGCTGGCGGCCGCGTTTGTGAGCTATGTGGGTGCTTTTAATGCGCGATTCCGTGCGCAATTGTGGAAACACACGTGGCTGCCCGATCTAATGGCCCGTGAGATCCCCATCACGTTGATGAGCAGTAGCAGTGGCAGTGGTGGTAGTAGTGGTGGCGGTGGTCAAGAGGATTCACAGGGCAATGGAGGGAACTCGACGACTACTGGTTCAAATGCCGGAAGAGTAGGGTCCACATCATCAGGGAAGACTGCCGCGGATGTCGTGGATCCGGTCGGCATGCTGAGTGATAACAGTACAATCGCACAGTGGATGAATGAAGGACTGCCAGCGGACCGCATCTCGATTGAAAATGGCTGCATCATCACGGCCTGTGACCGGTGGCCGTTGCTCGTGGACCCGCAACTGCAGGCATTGACGTGGCTTCGTGCCCGGGACTATGGTACTGCGACGTCCTCGGCGGACTCTGAGATCGTGATGTCGTCGGCCACAGTATCCACGACAGCAGCGAAAGCGGGGGCATCCACCAGCGCAGGCGCTTCCACAGAGCCTACGGCTAATGCGGTGCCGTTGACGACCACAGAGGACACCAGCGCAGTGGTAACCGCAAGCACCACGACGATGCCCGCAACACCGAATGGAGGTCGTCGTATGAGCAAATTCAGTTTAGCCTCTCGAATGGCCTCCAATCGAACCGTGCTCTCGGACAAGTCGGGTCCATCTAGTGGGAATAGCAGTCGAAATCTCGGTTCCAATGACTTGACCGTTGGCACTGGTAGTCACCAAGGAAATAACGACGGCGAACCCAATAGTTGCGGTGACAATGCGGTGCTCTCCAGGAAGGGAACCACGCGCACTCTTGCATCACGCGATACAGACACCAGTGCCGCTGGTGGTGGCGCTGGATCTGCGTTGGTTGTACTGCAGACATCCCAGAAGACATGGGTTCGTACGCTCAAGAACGCGATTGCGACGGGACAGAGTGTGATGCTGGAAAGTCTAGGCGAGACGCTGGATGCTGTGCTCGAGCCCGTGCTCATGCGGCAATGCTATCGCAAGGGGCGTCACTGGTTCCTTCGGTTTGCTGGTGACGAGATTGAGTATGACCTGCGCTTTCGACTCTTTTTGCACACCAAACTGCCCAACCCACATTACCGCCCCGAGATTTTGGCGTATTGCACGCTTATTGACTGCAGTGTAACCGAGCGTGGACTTGAAGATCAGGTCCTCGCCAGTGTCGTCCGGCTGGAGCAACCCATGCTGGAGAAACGTAAGCAGCGCCTGCAACAAGACTTTAATGGGTACCAGATCCAGCTGTTGCAGCTTGAAGATCAACTCCTGGAGCGACTGTCAAACGCGCCGGACGATATCCTCTCGGATGTCGCGCTGATTGAAGGACTGGAACAGACCAAGCAGACCGCCAACGAGGTCGCACTTGCGCTCATTAAGGGACGTGACGCAGAACTGGAAATCAATCTGGCGCGAGATGTGTACCGCCCCGTGGCCAGTGAGGCATCACTCATTTACTTCCTCATGGGCCAGCTCTGCAAGGTGAACCACATGTACCGGTACTCACTCGAATCGTTCATGACCTTCTTCTTCGTGGCCATGGAAAGCGTGCCACCGCAAGATTCAAGCTCGGAGCAGGGCAACAACGATGCCAGCTCTGATTCCTCGTCATCGTATGCCGCTTCTGTGGAGCGCGTGCCATTGCTCAAGAGTGCGCTTCGGTGGACCTTGTTTGTGATGGTCACGCGTGGACTCTTTGAAGAGCACAAGCTCATTTTCCTTACCCAGCTAGTGCTGTTGCTCTTGCGTCGCGGCGTGATTGGCAATAATGCCACTGGTTACAGCGACGAACACGCACGGTTCCTGTTGCAGGGTCCAAAGTGCGTGGGCCCCGAGAACCCTATCGCGTGGCTTAGTGAGACCCAGTGGCAATCATTGCAGGCGCTGATTGCATTGGACCCGTTTGAACGGTTTGCAGCCGATCTGGAGGAATCCGAGGCACGTTTCAAGGAATGGTATAACACAGCGACTCCCGAGACGGAGAAGTTACCACTCGATTGGCGCGAACTGGACAAGTCGGCGCCCTTCCTCAAGCTGTTGGTGGTGCGCTGTCTTCGCCCCGATCGGCTCACACAGGCCATCAGTCAGTTTATCGCAACCACGCTGCCACGCGGTGCCCAGTACCTGACCTGCGATGCCCAGCTCAATAGCTATGCCGTGATCAAGAGCTCGTTTGCTGAATCCATGCCCTGGACACCGCTCTACTTTATCCTGTCCCCTGGCACCGATGTGGTGGCGGACCTGGATCGCCTAGCTGTAAAGGACCACGCACGCATCAAGGGCGTGGATTACCACAACATCGCCATGGGCCAGGGTCAGGAGGCCATCGCCATGCACAAACTGCAACTCTCGGTCAAAAATGGCCACTGGATCATTCTCAACAATGTGCACCTCATGCCTGCGTGGCTTCTTGAGCTCGACAAGTGGCTGGAGCAGATCGCGAAGGCCAGCAAGACCGTCTCCGCTACTACATTACGTACCAGTTTTTCGAATGCGAGTGCGACTTCATCATCTGCAGGAGGAGGACGAGGAGAAAGAGGACGAGAAGGGTCCTCAACAGCCTTGTTGACTAGGACGAATACACGCGTGGGTGCGATTGGGGGACTGCACCCGAATTTCCGGCTGTTTATCACGAGCGATCCGAGCAACCAGATCCCAATCGGTGTATTGGAGCGCTCGATCAAGCTCACGAACGAACCGCCAAGTGGACTCAAGGCCAACGTCAAGCGTGCATTCAGCTGTTTCCCGAAGAACCAAGTGGATGAGCTGGAACCACGCACGCGGGTCATCCTCGTCGCGCTGTGCTACTTCCACTCCCTGATGCTGGAGCGCAAGAAATTCGGCACACAAGGCTTTAATATGGTGTATCCGTTTGCGGCCAGTGATCTGTTGGCCAGTAGCGTGGTGCTTCGCAACTACATGGAGAATGTGCCGGCGCGTGTACCCTGGACCGACCTGCGGTACCTCTTTGGTGAGATTATGTATGGTGGCCATATCGTGAACGAGAGTGATCGCCTTGTGGCGGCTACATACCTGGGGTACTTTTTGCGGGACGAGTTGCTGGAGGAGCTGCCCATGATACCGTATGGGGACGATTCCAACGGAGGAGGCGCTAGTGGCAGTGGAGGTAGCGGAGGAGGAGGAGGAGGCGATGGTGGCGAAGTGGGGGGAGATGGGGATGGTGGGTTGAGTGGTGCAGCCAACGGATCACGGCGTGAGTTCCTGGCCCCGAAACTAAGCGCCGGATTTGATCGCATCTTGGATCAGATGGAGACTTCACTGGGGAATGACTCACCGGCTGCGTTTGGGCTGCATCCAAATGCTGAGGTCGCGTTTCGCACGGCCCATGGTGAGCGGCTGGCGCACACGATTCTCATGCTTGCCAAGAGCGATGCCTCCGCGTACGACGAGGAAGACGGTGATGAAGATGACGATGAGGACCGCGGTGTGGCAACGAGGGGAGGACGAGGAGGAGTCAGCTCTGGTGGAATGGGAGGAGACCGAGGAGGTGGACGAGGCATTGGTCGGGGAGCGGCTACCGAGCCCAGTGCTGACGCGGCCCAGATGCTGGTGGAGGGTGCGTTGCAGGACATCCTGGAGAGCTACCGTGACGTGCGCTTTGACGTGAATGAGTTATTTGCGCGAACCAGTCTGGATGCCGTCACGACCGAGTCCCTCGCACGCGGTGGGCCGGTAAGTGGCTCGTCGTCGGTGGATCGCTCTGACTCGGTCTCCCTCGCAGTGGAGGAGATGGATCCGTACCAGACCGTGCTCTTGCAGGAATGTGAGCGCATGAACGCGCTGCTGGAGGAGATGACACGGTCGTTGATCGAGCTGGAGATGGGGTTTCGCGGAGATGTGACCATGACGGAGACCATGGAGGCGCTGCAGACTTGCCTTTACCTGGAGAAGATCCCTCCTTCCTGGGAGGCCGTGGCCTACCCATCCCGTCGCTCGCTCGCGCCCTGGTTGGCCAATGTCCAGGCGCGAATCACGCAACTGCAGGACTGGTGTGGCCATGCGCCTGAGCTGCCCGTAGTCCTCTGGCTCCCAGGTCTATTTAACCCGCAATCGTTTCTCACGGCCGTGCTGCAGACGGCGGCAAGGAAGCATACGCTGGAACTGGACAAGCTCAGCATTACGACGGATATCACCAAGCGCGTCCTGGAGGCCATTGAGGCACCATCCCGTGATGGGCAGTACGTGCACGGACTCGCACTTGAAGGCGCGCGTTGGGACATTGGCAACGGTATACTCGAGCCGAGCCACCCCAAGGAGATGCACGTGGCCATGCCCGTGATCAACTGCCGGGCCCTGCTCTCGACGCGCAAGGAGAAGGATGCAGTGAGTGGTAGTGGTGGCGCAGGCGGAGCGGTGGGGGTCTCGTCGTCTAGCCACAGTGGTGGTGGTGGTGGTGGTAGTGATGGTAATGGTGGCAGTGGTGTCGCTGGTGGGGGAACGCAGAATGTATACGCGTGCCCCGTGTACAAAACGCAGCAGCGCGGCCCAACGTTTGTGTTCACGGCACAACTACGCACCAAGCTTCCACCAGCCAAGTGGGTACTCGCTGGCGTTGCCCTGCTCATGGAAGTGGTCTAGCGTTTGCTACGCGTAAAATGAGCGATTCGTTTGCATGTGGGGAGGAGGAGGAGCTAACATCAAACATGTCAGTTCCGTTTCATCCTAGTAGGTTGTGGGTTTTTTTTTGGGGGGGGGGAGGTTGAGTGTTGCTTTTGCTTTCGAATTTTCGTGATTTTAAATTTGATTTTGATTGATGGTTGTTGATGTGTTTGCTTTGAATGAAATGAAAGACCTGCCACGATGTGTGCTTGCTTGATTCATGAAGCGCGAAGCCCCATCTGGTGAACGGCGAAGTCGTGCACTTGCTGCGGTGAGAGAGCAAGGATACCACACGCCTCGAGCATGGTCGTGATCTGCTCCATCTCCATCGAATCACTGCCACTTGCTGCGTCGTACCCAGTGTCACTAGCGATCGACACGGTGGAGGACATGGCACGTAGCAGCTCCATTCGTTTTGGTGGCGCCATCTCCAACACACGACACACATCGCACGACTTGCGGAGGTATGCATTGGGTTGCTTGACACAGATCCCTATGACGCGTGAAAGCGCCTGCACATCAACGACAAACTGTGCGCGAGCGGATGACGTCCACGCCAACGGCTCGATGGATTCACCATGCAGCGGTCGTGCGGTCGAATTTCTCCTCACTGTCGTGGGCGGTGACAGAATATGCATGGCGGTCTGACTCACGGCATCGTCGATGGCAACGAGCAATGGTCGCCATAGCCGCCGCGCGCCACTGGCCGAAAGGTGCTGGACCACCGTCGTGAGCACATCCTGCAGCTGTGTCCAGCAGTCTCGCAACTCACACGACACATCAACGAGGACGTGTTCCGTCTTATCCAAACTTGTCCAATGTGGACTACAGATACAAGCATTTCGCCGTCGATATCAGCCAACAACAAACCAAACAAACAAAAAAAGTCAAACTTCCCCAGACAACTGATGCGCTCATGTTGCAAGGCACATACCTGGCACGATATTCTCGCAACGCGCGCTGCACACGTTCCATGATGACACGTTCCACGGCTGCCAGTGCCTCCGTGCTAACGGCTGAGGCCTCGGTCACTGGCCGCTCAAAGATGGAGCGCGAGAACAAGAGCATCTCGCGCTCTCGTTCGGCCGCACGTTCCGCTTCCTTCACGCGCTCCTCTTCCTGCTGGACGGTCAAGTTCTCACTTGTTTCATTACCATCACCTTGCGGATCACGATGCTCGGGTTGCTCCTCTTCCTGCTTGGCAGCTAATGACTCGGGCGTTGGTATCACAGTTGACTCATTCCGTCCAAACAGGCTCTTCATCGTCTGTGAACCAACTGAGTAGGCCGCCGAGAGCGCGGCCGTGGGCCCGATCAATGCACCGGGACCAGCCAGCGCAGCCCGCACAGCCGTCGCTTCCTCGCGGGCCATCAACCGCGCCGTGGCCTCGCGCGCGGCATTACGCAGCATGGTCTGTGAATGCGCAAGGTGTAGCTGTAAAATCTGGCGGCGAGACGTCTCGGATGCTGCCACGGCCTTGGTCACTTCCAGGAAGAGCGCGCTTTGCTCCCAGGCCGTGAGTTCGTCCACGATCGTGTCCGCGGCGCCGACGACTTCAAGCAGAGCGTCCAGCGCGTGCCTTGTCACGACGCTCCCCAGCTGTTGAGCCAGTGCCTCACGAACACGACTGCCGCGTCGACGCGCCTGTGTGTGCAGTTCTCTGGTCACACGCTGCAGTAGCACGAAATGCACCTGCGTGATGTACACGTAGCGATGCTCGGCTCGTGCCAGGAACGTGAACCGTGCCGCCAGGAAGTCGAGCAGAGTCATCACACGCGGCGCCAGGGTGACCATCCACGAGGCCATTGGAACAGTGGGGGGGATTGCTGGTGGCTGCATCCACTCGTTGATCGTGTCTTCGGCATACGCGGCATCCATCGAGGCCCAGGCAAACAACGTCTTGGGCGAGGAGGTTAGCACATCCATGCAGCGCGGGAACTGGCGACGAGAGGCGTTCGCGTACGCGTCATAGCGCCCCTGGGTCACGTCATCCACACTTTGCTCAAAGAGCACGAGCTCGTCTACCGTGTGGCACAGCACAGCACGATCCTATAGATGATCGAGGATGGCATTGACACAAACAATAGGTGAAAAAAGCTGACACACATGCAAAAAAGAAGGAAGCAAACAACAAACAAACAAATCTCCACGCAGCAAAGCACTCGACTCGTACCGCTAGCAACACGGGCAGGTCTTGCCGTAATTTACGCATCGCCATGCAAATGAGCCCGCGTAGGAAGAGCAGCTTGGCGTCTACGCAGAGCACGCCACCATCGACACGCTTCAGAGCCGTCGCACCTGTATCGCCCTGGCGGTTGCCTTCCGTGACGCGCTGCAGTGCTGGTGTGAGCACCGTGTCCAGGAATGCGGCATGCTCGCGGGTCTGCGCCACCACGTAGCCAAGCCACCACTCGGGCTTGGTCACACGGTTGGTCGCACTCTCCCGGCGCTCAAAGTGAAAGCGGAAGCGCAGACGCACGGGCTCCAGCACACAGGCCAGCGCCCACCACTCGTCGCCATCACTCGTGTCTTCCTCCGACTTGCCCATCGCTAGCGGTGGCTGCTCTTGCGCTTGCTCTTGCGTTTGCTCTTGTTGCTGTTGACCATACAACTGCAGCGCTAGCAAGTCGGCAAACGCTCGTGCGACCGCGTCATATCCCACAGACTGGCGCAGTAACCCACTCTCACATAATCAGTTGCTTGTCCATGACCACCCACAACAAGTCTTCAGTCCATGCACCCACCTTGATCGGGTCATCCTTACTGGGTGACTGCGGCTGCGGCCAGTCAATGGCCGTCAGCGCACGCACCAATGTCTGCAGTGCCGTCACCTTGAGCTGCTGAGTCAATGCCTCCAGACAACGCTGAGCCTCCCGCTAGAACATAAGGCAGGCAAGTTGTTGAATCATACACATACAGTCTTAAAACAAGTAGCACATAGAGCAACAAATGGGCAACCAGCAAACCCAGAGCCACTCGCAGTCGCCACTTACCCGAAGCGCTGCATACATTTTGGGGATACCAGCCACACCCGCTGCTAGCGCCTTCAGGTCGGGCAGTGCCGCCGCCGTCGCGGCAGAAGCAGCAGCATCATCAGTCATTGAGAATGCCTGGTCTTGCCCTGTTTCCTTCTTCTCCTCCTCTCGCGATGGCAGTGTATCCAACCCGCCCTCGCTCTTTCGAACATGCCTCTCCACTCGCTTGCTTAACGTCTCGATGTGCATCGCCATCTCTAGATACGTTGCTTGAGCCGATAACACGGCCAAACGCTGCGTCACCGGCGCCAGCTTGGCTTGCACGGCTTGGAAATGCAAATCCGCGGCCGACATCTCGGGTAGCAGCGCATCCAGCTCATGCTGAGCACTGGCGATAGACACTTCGGCGGCATTACTATTGCCGTCTTCATTGTCATTGCCGTGGCTATGACTGGTGATTGCGTTGGGTGGCGGTGCCAGACGCTCGTATTCGGCCTGTTGCGCATCGAATTGCTGGCGCCACGTGAACTGCAGTTCCTGCAGACGCGCCGACACGAGCGACCACTGGTCCAGCGCCTGTGCGCCATGCGCAGAGGCAGGTAGAGAGGCCTGCAGCTCCTGTGTCAACACTGTGAGTGGCGCCGCCGCTATCTCGTCCGCGCCGTCGCCAGGCATCGCCATTCTCATTGATGAAAT
Source organism: Pythium grandisporangium (assembly GCA_023336285.1). Taxonomy (NCBI): domain Eukaryota; phylum Oomycota; class Peronosporomycetes; order Pythiales; family Pythiaceae; genus Pythium; species Pythium grandisporangium. Next base: position 22,520 of record JAADWT010000197.1, read on the forward strand.
ACCTACCCTCTCAGTTGGCAATGTATCAGCAGGACTGTGCTGTAACGGTACAGGACACAGTGTACAGCCTGCACCCCGCTTGGATTTACGAAATTACGAAATTGACCGTTACCCCACTTCCCTTGATCCAGACAAGTAAACCACTCGAATAGAGCGCGATACAAGGTTAAAAACCCCATCATGACAGGATATGGTTCGTAAACCATCCAGTAAAGAACACAACAAAAAGCAAAAAGCGGGCAGCAAGCCGCACAGCACAGCACAGCACACGTGCAGTAAACAACGGCGGCGACGACGACAAGAGATCGCTTCTCGTTCGCAGAGGGGACGAGCCAGACGCAACAGCGAGTAGTACTAATACCATGGACGGACCGGAGCAGCTGCACGCGCTGGTGCTGGAGCTGTCGTCGCCGGAGCAGCGTGAGGGCGCGCTACTGGAGCTAAGCAAGAAGCGCGAGGAGTTCCCAGAGCTGGCGCCCATCCTGTGGCACTCGTTCGGCACCGTGGCGGCGCTATTGCAGGAGATCGTGGCCATCTACCCGCTTCTCTCGCCACCGCAGCTCACGGCGCATGCCTCCAACCGCGTCTGCAATGCATTGGCGCTGCTGCAGTGCGTGGCGTCGCATTCCGAGACGCGGACGCATTTTCTAAATGGTACGGATGCACAGACGGGTGAAGCAGGAGCGAGACCTGGATTGCAGACTTGGTTATCGTATAAACCAGGAGCTCACCTTCTCGTGTATGTCTTTCTCTCTCTCTCCCCCCTCCGCGTGAACTGCTGATTTATTGCCTGTTTGTAGCGCATATTCCGTTGTACTTGTACCCGTTCCTCAACACCGTGAGCAAGAACCGTCCGTTTGAATACCTGCGGCTCACGAGCCTGGGCGTAATCGGTGCGCTGGTCAAGATCGATGACTCGGACGTGATCAACTTCTTGCTGCAGACCGAGATCATCCCGCTCTGCCTACGCATCATGGAGGCCGGGAGTGAGCTCTCCAAAACCGTGGCCACGTTCATCGTGCAAAAGATCCTGCTGGATGAGATGGGGCTCACTTACATTTGCCACACGCCCGAGCGCTTTTACGCCGTGAGCACTGTACTGGGGAAGATGGTGACCACGCTCGTGGAGGCACCGGCGCCACGCCTACTCAAGCATATCATTCGCTGCTACCTGCGGCTCTCGGATAACCCGCGGTACGTACCTGTGACGTCGTGTCCTGCCCTTGACGTGGTGGATGCTGATGGCTCATTGGGATTGTTGAGCGCCACTCTTGCTGGTTGGAATGGCTGCAATAGGGCCAAGGACGCACTTCGCCAGTGTTTGCCCGAGGCGCTGCGCAGTCACACGTTTCAGGATGCGCTCAAGGATGATCCCACGACCTCGCGTTGGCTTGCGCAGTTGCTGTACAACATCAGTGCCGCAGAGACAACGACCCCGGGTGGACTCGCGGGCACTGCAGCTATGGTCAAGTAGAACAAATACAATACGAGTTAGCGACACCTCCATTAGTAGTAAGCAGAGCACCGTCAAATCATCCAGTATCACGACGTGAGCAGCCGGGGGGTACGGAGAAAATGAGCTCGATGGATAACCAAACGGGAGAGAAAGTGGATGAGAGAAATTCTGTTGAGTCGATGTGTTGAATTCGCGTTTGCTAGAAGGGAATGAGATCCATTGGAGGGCGGGGTAATGGATCCTAGCATCGCGTTCATGACGCATACCCACTAATGTATGCACATACACACACACGTACTCGCTCAAATACATACATACATGCACATACAGGCGTGTATGAAATACAAAACGATCAGATGAACTTGACATGGAGTATGGAAGACGCGCGTATGCTGTTAGAGCGCTTGGATATAGGGGCAGCGTTACTGCAACGCCGGCACAACGCGCTGGATGAGCTGGTTGTAAAACGCTGCGTGCACTTTCTGGTTGTGCTGCATCAATGCGCGCAGCGCGGCAGCCGTCTCTCTGAGTTCTTGTGCAAACGGTGCCAGGGACGGATCAATCTGGATCAGTGTGTTGGCGCCCTGGCGGTCGTCACCAGTGACTCCTGACTGAATGGCGCGAGTCACGCGACCAAACAAAAGCGTAAACACGGCATTGTTCGCCTGGAATGCAGACCGCAACCGCTGTTCCAGTGTTTGCCACTCGCTCGCATCCACCTCCAGTTGTCTCGCTGACTGCGAGGCGCCGCCAGTGGGCACGGCTGCCCTTTTGATCTCGTCAATGACTTGGGTCACAAGGTGAGCGCCGGAGACACCAGGCGACTTGAGCAACGCACTGAGATCCTGACCCACACGATCAACAAAATTGGTTGGCACACGCACACGGTGACGCTGCAGAAATTCCTGGGCAACGACCAGCAGACTGGAGATCACTGCGACGCGGTCCATGACATCTCGGTGGCCACGAATCCGCTCAACATCCAATGCAAACGTCTCGGGCCATACGGCATGACGACGTTCACTGTCATGTGGTGATGTAGCGCCTTCAATGTACTTGACCACTAGCGCCATCATTCCGTTGCGGATACACTGCACAAACGTGTCCGCGTCACCGCGCTGCATACCATGGCGTTGCTCGGGCGTCAACTGCGGCCACTGTGTCGCGAGTTCCTGCGTCAGCCAGCGCTCCGTCATCGTCAACGACGACGCATTCGCGTAAAAGCGCTTGCGTTCGTACTCGACGCCATGCCGTTGCAGGTACGCCGCCAGCATACCCACGTGCGCATTCATCGTGTCCAACTGCATTTCCTCCACCTTTTCCAACGAAAACGCCAGAAAATCCGCCAGGATACGCACCAGCGGGGGCTTCACTGCGTTAGAAGACTGACCCACTTGAAACTGTGCCTCCACTTGAGCCACAAACGCACGAGTCGTATCATTGCGCGCGGGGGCTTCCGCTTGTAGTAGTACATGAAGCACATGCAAACACCGCGTCTTGATCGCATGCGCGTGCGTGACCGGGTCTTGCATCAGCCCACGCAAGGTGTCAGCATGGAGGGCTTCATTCACTGCGGTCATCCACTGCGAATGACCCGCCATGGCCTGCGCCACACGCATGCGGAGCTCCTCCAGATGCAAGAGCAGTGTACCCACGTCATTGCGCGCCACCACATCGTCCCAAAACGCGCGCCGCATCGTTGTGGCCACGCGTGCAGCCAATGATCCTTCTTCATCCCCATCGCCATGTGTAGCAGCCGCCGATAAATGGCTCGGGAATCGAAACGACGGGTTCAAAATCAGCTCGTGCACCAATGCCTCGTTCGATAGCAGCGGCGTGAGCTGCGCAGGTGGAGCCTCGCTGGTGGCGCGCTCAACGGTAGTCGTCTCACTGCCTCGCTCTCGACGAGACGGTGACGGTGATGGCGAGGGCACCGGCGACGGCTCCATTTCCATCTCTCGTTCTTCCTCGTCCTCTTGCGCGGCCTCTTGCTCGTGGCCTTGTGACTGTAGGCTGCGCTTCACAGCCGTGACGCGCGCCACCGCCTCTTCCTTCCCGAGTACCTGCGCCAACGCGCGCTGCAACTGCGCGAGTTGCAGCTCAGTCTGCCGACGCAGCTCATGCAGTCCGTCCCCTTCGGCCTCGGCAGAAAGCGCGTCGTAGTGCAGCTTCGTGCGGAAAATCGCGTGGTACCCGCCGAGCATTTCCTGGGCCAGGCGCTCCGCGTCGCGATCCTTCCAGCGCGAAAAGCAGTCCATGTACACGGCAAACCGCGCCGACGCTGACGCCACCAGGTGCTCCAGTGCCATCGACGGAGGAGGTGATGCCGACGTCTGCAGTCGATCTTGCAGCGCGGTGAGGTCGTGCACCACGGCGCGTGCCACAAACACGAGCTGTGCGCAGGGCTCACTCTCCATCACCTCACGTGGGTGCGCCGCTAGCATGCCCACCATCAGTAGCACCCGGAACGGCGCGCCCGTCGTGGGGCTACGTGGTCGTCCCCTCGGGCTCGACACGGATGCCGACGACGAGGCTGATTCAGGCTCCGGCAGCAGGACACGCAGTACCGCCTGCGCCGCACGCGCCAGTTCTCGTGGGCGCAGCAGCGCCATGCTTTCGTCCATACCACTGCGCGCCATGCGTTGCCAGCAGCGCACGAGCCGCGTCAAATCTGGCTCCACGCGAGTCACATGCCGCGCCACGCGGCGCGCCTCGCTCTGGCGTGCGCACCAGCGCTGAATGCACCATTTCGCGCGCTGCACACGGTCCTTGACGCTTTCCACGCTCTGCCAGCGCTGCGACAGGCGGTCCACGAGGCGCTGCGTGCGCTCTTCCCGCCGGCGTGCGGCATGCACGAGCTGGGTCTCCATGGCGTGGCGCGCACGGGCCTCACGCAGCCGCGTAATCTCCTTCACGGCCTCCACCTTCTCCAGGACCAGGTCCACGCGACGGCGGCAGGCCTCCTGCAGCTCACGGAGCGCCGTCTCGCGGCGCTGACGCGCCACGGCGACACGAGAGGCCACGGCGGCGCGGGACTGCAGCAATGCCTCGCGACGACGGGCACGGGTCTCCGCGGCCACACGCTGCGCGTGCTGCACGCGCGCACGCGCCGAGGCCATGCGCTGGCGCTGCGCGACGCCACGCACTTCGGCGGCGCGCTGAATCCGCGCCTGCTGCCGCGCCGCGAGGAAGGCGCCGCCACCGCTATCTCCATGTGATGGCATCGTGCCCATGTTGCCGCTAGTGCCGTTGCTGCTGCCCATGTTGCAGTTGTTGCAGTCGTTGCAGTTGTTGGTATTGTTGGCGTTGTCCATGTTGCAGTTGTTGGCGTTGGTGGGAGTGGGAGTGATGGTGGTGTGGTGGTGGCGCGATGGGTGGGAGGACGATGGGTAGGGGGCGTGGTGCGGGTGCCGCTTTTGCTGGTACGCGAGTGAACGCGCTTCCAGGCGCAGCTGGCACTTGCTCTTGGTCGGGTTCCCCATGGCGAACGCGAACGAGGTGCTGCAAATGCGAATGCGAATGTGACTGCGGACGAGGGCAAATTGCGGAATGCCGACGAGGAAGGACGGCTGGTGCTGGCGCGGGTTGTGATGCGGGTGATGAAGAGGGTGAGGCACGCCAACACCTGGAGGATCCGAGAGATAGAGAGAGCGAGAAAGCGAGAAAACGCCAACAAAAGCAGATGTGATGAGCGTCGAAAAACCTGTTGGCGCCTGCCTCCAGCTCGTCCTCCAACTTCCTCGGGTTCCAGAAATTCCGGATTGGCTCGAGCGTTTACTTACCCTTTCGGCGTTTGCAGATGTTGCGGTTGCCTCTGTTGCTTCCGATTTGTCTTCCGAGGATCACAAGAGAACAGGACGGGGTTGGTGTGGGAACTGGATCGTTATCCGGACAACTTGGGTCTCTGTGACTCTGGCCTCGAAAAACCTTGCAGTTGACCTGTGTATACCTGGGTAGTGAGTGACATGCGGACGGAGGGATGGCACGCAAGATGATGTGGTTGGCGGATGCCATCAAAAGTCCCTACTCCCAAGTGGACCCAGATCGTGACCTCTCCCCCAATCAACACACACATCGAAAGAAGAAGAAAGAAAATCTTGTGCATAGTATACAGTACACATGATGTGGTGTATACGGCGCACTAATGCATCTGCTCGTCCTTGCTAAGTTCGGCCACAGCAAATTGGATGCGCACCAAGAGGCGTGGCCCCATGGCCAATTGCACGCCGTTCTCGATGGGGGCCACCAGGTCGCCCTCCTGTCCATGCTTAGCCGGCTTCGTGGTATCCGCTGGACGTCCCGCCACCTCGCTCGACTGGATCTGTTTCTGTAGGCCATGTAGAAGCTCCATGAGGGCCTCAAAATGCTGCCGCTCGGCGTCCGTGGCCTGTGTGATCAGGTAGTCGGCCACATTCTCCTCCCCGGACGGCCATAGTGGTAAAACCGCTGTTGAGGATGATGGGTCTGTCGGGCGACTATTATGTCCACGGGCAGGTGGTGAGCTCGGTGGAGGGGTTCCCAGGCGGTGACACTCGCGCAGTTCGTGCAGAAACTCTGGATACCGCACCGTGGCCGCGTCTCCACCTGTGGCCGTCGACCCCGTAGCGTCCACGTTCGTGGACGTGGCTGTGGACGAAGCCTGCACAAACCGTGATACTGCGCGGTCCGCATCCTCGACGGGCACGCCCGACTTGGAACATAGGACACGCACCACCTCTACCAAAGACAGGATCGCCAAGCCACGGTTAGATAGATGATCTGTGTGGCGCTGTCGACGAGTAGCCGAGTGCACGACCACACGATTAATAGAACCGTTTTGGAGCGAATATCCGTGGACATACCCGTTCCAGGCAGGTACCCACGCAATGAGCTACTATGGCGCCGCGCATCCGCACGCTCAAACCTTCGCTGAAGGGCCACAAGCCAAGTGGCCATGGGCGTCGGAGCGTACAGAAGCAACGACGCCAATGCACGCCTGAGCGAACGGCGCGCACGCGCTCGCTGTGGATGGTGCCCATACCGCCTGTGTTTACCCAGAATGCATAAATCGGTTA
>JAADWT010000198.1:0-28982 GCA_023336285.1 Pythium grandisporangium
CCCCCCCCCCCCCATCCCCGCTGCTTTTACTTGGCTCGGTTTGGTTTGGTTCTCATTCCGTGAGGGTTTGGCTGCCGTGGGCAAAATAACTCACCAAACTAACGTCAATTTTGTTTCCTTTTTTTGGGTGAAATTTTAAAAATGTTGATAGGAACATCCGTTCTTCGCGACCGTGGACTGGGAACGCCTCAAGCGGAGAGAGTTGGCGCCGCCCTTCCGCCCCAAGACCAAGGCGGACCCGACGGGCGTGCCCGATACGTCCAACTTCCCACAGGCGTTCACGGACCAGGAGATCTCGGACAATGAGCGTGGCTTTGAGATGATCGGCTCTGATTCGCAGCAGGTGTCACGGCCGCACACGGGTGGTGCCGGAGCCACGGGTGGTTCGGTGGCTCGTGGTGATGATAAGCGGCTGTTCCAGGACTTTGACTTTACCCCCGAGCTGCAGCTGGATATGGAGGCCAAGCAGTTTGAAAAGCTCGCGCTGGGCGAGAACAGTTTGAAGAACCAGCCGGGCCCACCGCTCCTGGAACGCGACGAGTATAGTCTGTAGGTGACTGTCGGGTCGTTGGTCGCCACATGTGTGGTGAGGAAAGAGGGAATGTCTGGAACAAACAAACCCGCTCGGTGGGGCGGGGGAGGAATCAGTGGAAGAGATGATGACTACGGGCATCCCACCCCGTATGCAGATGGAAGACGCGAAGTAACGAAGATGAGACGAAGAAGGGAAGGAAGGCGAAAAAGATGGACGCAAGTGAGAGGGAGAAGATGAGGCGACAAAGATGAAGGAGAAATGTGCATGTTGAGATCGAAACGCAGTGGAATGACAAGATTGTTAGCTTGTAATAGCTGGTGCGAAAGGAACTCTTGTTCCTCGTTGAGGGTAAATCAAAATTCGAGATAAAAGATGACAAACAAAAATGGAGAATAGCGCAGCCTCTCCTTTCTTGCTATCAATGTATTCTCGTGGCCCGTGCAGAGATCCTACACTGTACTTCGAAGTACAGCACATCAAGAATTAGCGGATACTTCAAGTAAGCAATTGTTAGTCATGTTGGGTATCATACGTATCACATCACCTCTACCGTATTCTGGCTGAGCCACATGGGTCGGTGTTTTTTTAGCGAGTTTTGACGAAAAATTCGCTAAAAAACACCATATAGTAAACCATAATAACTTATTATGGTTTACTACTGGATTCCTGGAGAGGTTTCCTGACGCCAACTGGCTCCTGCTGTACATAGACTGTAGTTAGGGTTTCCGGAACACCCGCTGCCATACTTTGATCAAGTCAACTGACATCAACAGCAACGCGAGAGTGCCAATGCGCAGTGGATAGGAGTCGCGTTGGGCTCCGTTAGTCTACGGTCCGTAGACTAACGGAGCCTAACTGCGACTCCGAAGAGAAAACCAAAACGCCAACACCACCCACTATAAACGAATCGTGCCGTGTCCTTCGTCACCCGACGCGTTTCGCGCGCGTCTAACGGATCGGCCGCATCGAAATGACGTGGGCGGCCACGTTCGCGCCCTCGACCTGGGGCTCCGGCGTCGGGTCCAACTCGGACTCGGATTCCGACGCGACCTTCGAGTTAGACCCCAGCGCAGGCGCGGGGGCCGCGCCCTCAACCTCATCGTCGTCTTCCTCGTCCGACGCAGCGTCGCCCTCATCCGCAATGCTCAACCAGGCCACCACCGTCAAGGTGGATAACGACTATTGCGCGTACAATGCCACGGAGGTGGCCTCCTCCGGGTGCAAGCGACCACGCAACTGCCGGCAGTGTATGCAAACGACGGTACGTGGGGGTGTGCCATTCAAACTCGTCTAAACAGGCCTAACGTGTCGTCTCAGTCTCAGTCTCCGTGCCAAGTGCCAAGTGCCCCGTCCAAGCCGAGTCTAACGCGCCTGTGGTTGGTCTTGTTAACTGGAACTATACAATAGGGCTGCATGGTGGACACCACGGGGACCTGCGTGAGCGTGAGCAAGGACGACCGCTATGACGCCACCCTGGACTTCCGCCTGGCCACGCTGAGCGACGTTGAGGTGGCGGAGAACCTCACCATCTCTATGAGTGCCAACGCCAGCGCCGCCAACGTGAGCGAGGCGCAACACTGGCTGTTTCCGGCCACGGCGGTCAAGTACTGCGACAACGAGGACGAGACCTGCGAGCTGTGCCGCGCCACGCTCTTCCCGCTCATGGACAATGACTCACGCTTCTGCGTCAGCGACTCGGGCTGCATCTGCGTGGCCATGTGCGACAGCATGGCCGCGATGGACCGCATTCGTCGGAATACGCACTGCGATGCTGATGAGGATCCTGTCTCGGACGCAGCCGGCATGGCGCTCATCGTGGCCTCACTGATCGCGATCGTGGTCTGCGTTAGCATCTACTGGAGCTGCTACCGCCACAGTCTGGCACAGCAGGCACGCGAGGAGGAGCTCGAGCGGGCAGCGCAAAAGTCGAGCGTTGCGGCCAAGTCCTCTGTGGGTGACCTGCCCGTGCTGGAGCTGTCCAGCCCGCATAGCAACCACAACACGCAGATTAGTCTGACCGAGGCCTCCACGATTAGCTGGGGCCCGCTACCCCCCGAGATCGCACGGCGATGAGCGGGTGGGTGGTGCTAGTGTGGCTGCCTGCCTGTGGAGTGTTTCTTTTGGTGGATGTCTTGAGTGTCGTCGTCTGGGGTCTATCCTATCTGCTCTTGTATGTAATAGCTTCCAACCACGTGTAATAATATAAAAGTACATGTGCCCCCGATTCTCCTTTCCATCTGACGAAGGGTCTAACTCGATGCCATCTCACGATGACGTGGACCGATGCAATGGCTCTTCAAACGTGGTGATGGGATGGCTCACAACGCATACAGCATACGACACGGCCTAATACGATGATCTCGTTGGCAAAGCGTGCCGAAGCCAACTCGGAAGGCGGAGAGAGTTATTTAGTGGACTGAGTGAACATTCACTTTTCAATTTTGTTGTCTCCAAGCACACGGACTATCTCACAATGACGCAGTTTGGTCGCCGCACCCGTGTCTTCTTGCTTGGTGCGTGCCTCGCAGTGATGGCTTGCTCTATTCTCGTCTTGGAGCGCGTCGAAGCCCTCGACTTTCAAGATGCCGTCTCGGATCCTCCGCCCAGTACCAAGAACATGACCGTGACGGAGTTGGAACAAGTTCTACGTGCCGCCAAGGATGACCCAGCCGCTCTGGACACTGCACTGACAGGTCTAGATGATTAAGTTGTCAGAGGCAACCAGTATGCGGGCATCCGTAGCAATAACTACACTTAATATACAATACTCATGTGAAAAATCTATGCATTGCATTATACTCAGTAGAAGAATACCCCAAGGTTCTAATGCCGCTGTGGATTTGATTAGCGAGGCAAGCCGCTTGACTCAAGCCGTTCACAAGGGAGCACGTACGGCCGGCAATATGTAGCCACGTACGCGTTGCCGCATTGCGCGACGGCCGTGGTTGGAAACATCAGGAACTGCTGGCAGCAACGTCGCCAACGAAAGCACTCGAAGAGTTTGGAGCATCTTTTACCAAATTAAGATAAATACACACTCTCGTAATGTACGTAAATGCATTTATAGCATCGTATTTAGCAAAAACAATTGAAGTTTAGTCTTATTTTGTGTTTCCAGGTTGAAGTACCCCCGCCCCAAACGACACGATGCGCCACGTCACTGCCACGATAGCCATACCCTGATCATTGCTCGCCTTTGCCGCCGACCAGCGCTCGCTGGATAGTCGACCGATTTGTAGACGCTAGAAAGACCCACTGCGCGCCGCCATGATCTATCAATCCGTCGAGCCACATCCGCATTTCGTCCCGCGTGAGCGACGCACAAATCGATTCAACGCCAGTCATCCCCAGGACCGTTGGCCGAACACCCGCTACTTGTTTCCTTCACAGCGTTATGAGGCCGCCTTATACCCGCCTAGCCGTGCTGTGTGGCTGCATGATCGTTATCTCCGGGTCAACATCTCTGGCCCAGCGAGTGAATGCAGCAACAGGCACGACAACCAGCCAGCACGTTGAAAGCAACGTGATCCCCGCCGACAAGGCACGAATCATCCTGCACGCCGCCCAGGAAGACCCGGGTGTATTGGACGTCGCGCTTGCCACAATCAATCAGAACAATCGCACTACCGCCGCGACCACGACATTGGATTCGGACACGGCTCTTCCACAAGATCTGTTGGACGAGGATGAAGAAGGATACGACGATGAAGATGCGGAGGAGGACGAGGACCAAGCGGATGGACTCTTCGAGTCTGGAACCATCTCGTTTAGTGATACAGACCCGGTTCTCGAGGCTGGGACCGTGCACGGCGTTGGTGTGGCCAGGAAGCCCGCATTAGAAAGCGGGGCCCTCGTCGGTGACGTGTCGGGCGCGGCGGCTACGACCGCGCTATCTGGGGCACCTGGTGGCACCAGTACCAACCTGCGTACGGTCGCTGGCGCTGCCGTCCCTGGCGTTGCTAGTGGCGTTGGGCCCTCCGCCGGTGCCGCCGCTATTGACCCCACTGGACTGGCGGATGTGGCCGGAGCGTTGGGTGCTACTGCGATGGGTCTAACCGATGAGTCGGCCGCCACGCTCACTCCGGATGAACCTACCTTGAGTTTGCTGGGTGGAGTCACGGGTGGGCTTGACGCAGCGACCGCGAAGGGTGTAGACCCATTGGCCAGCAATCCGACGCTCGCGGACCCGACAGCAACGTCAGCGAATCAGTTGACGGCCGCTACCGCCGACACGTTGGGAGTGACTGGTACTCAAGCCGGCCTAACTGTCGACGAACTGGCCGCGACCTCGGATGCCCTGGGAGTCGCTGGTGCAGCTGGCATGGCCGATGACGAGCTGGCCACGACCTCGGATGCCCTGGGTGTCGCTGGTGCAGCTGGCATGTCCGATGACGAGCTGGCCGCGACCACGGATGCACTGGGAGTGGCTGGCGTGGATACGTTAGCTTCAACTGGTTTGGGCTCGGCCAGTACGGATCTGGCATCCACTGGGGGTACCACAGCGTCGTTAGGCGTCGGTGCGACGGCGGTGGATGCACTAGACCCACTCGAAGCGCCGACGACTACACTGACTTCGGCAGCGACTGCTGGTGCCGCATCGGGGGCGGCCGGAACGAGAACGGGGGTTCTGGGCGGTGGTGGTGGTGCCGCTTCCGCGACGGCTTCCGGCGCCACAGCAGGGGCAGCAACAGGCACGACGATCAAGGCTGCGGGCACTGGTGCTACAGGTGGGGTCACGAAGACCGCGAAGCGAGCAGTGGCGGGTTCCAACGCAGTACTGATGGCGCAGGGAGATGCTGGAGTCGATGAGGAGGAGGGACCCGAGCTTGCCGCAGTAACTCAAGTCGACGCCACCTCTGGTTTGGCTGATACGACAACGTCGTTGGCTGGTACTACTAGCTTGTCTGATCCGACGGCTGGAGCCACGGGGGCAATGGCTACGGGCAGTGAGCTGGCATTAGCGACGGACCCGACAACTGCTGCCACCTCCGCGGCTGCGGCAACGGCGACCACCAAGACTGTAGCAGCCCAGACGGCGAAGAAAACGGCTGGCGTGGCAACGACCGCAGCGACTGGCGCAACAGCCACCACAGCTGCGGCTGTAGATACTGCTGGCGTTCCGAGCGCGGCGACGAGCGGAGCTGCCGCGTCCGCAACGACAGCGGCGCTCACAGAGGCAGTTTAACGACTCGATGCATTTGCTTTTTTCTTGTTTGCTTTGGTTTCGTTGATACACGGGTACTTTTGATCCTCGGATATTATAAGTCGGATCCTGCTCGTTAGTTTCTACTAATCGTCCTTGAAGTCGATGTAAACTCGAGTTTAAACTTGGTTTGATTAGGATTCGCTGTGACTCTAAACGAGTCTAACTGATTGATACAGGCGCATTTCCAGAGGTCTTTGAAGTCGTACATGAACGAATACAGAGTAGATTTTCCGCCGTGTCGACAGCAGCATATGCAGCACCCATCAAACAGCAAGGGTGGGTGCTGTGATGTCCATAAATGAAGTAGTTGCCTTGCCAATACTGATCGTTTAATTGCAGTATCGTCCTCCGCTGTTTCGTTAATTTCAGACCGTGAATAGAGGAAATGTGGGTATGGCGTGGAGAGGGGCGGGGTCGCCAGTCCTTCACCTGGCGAGCTGCCAGGCGGGCGGTGGCTTGGCATTTGTCTCCCCCTTCTTCATCATTCGAAATGCCACTTCAGCCACGTGGTGCATAGTTCACCTAATCGTAGCCGTCGTAATACTAAAACACGGTAGTTCATTAACAGTAAATTTCGAATGGGAAGTCGTCAACTAATACCCGTAAGTACCGTTGAATTCGCTTCAATACCCTCTTTTGAAAAAATGGTTAGACCCCATTGCCATTCTTGGACGCGCCTACCCGCTGTGCCACGTCAGAACAATGGTCATGCTCCGTGGCGTGGCGCACGCCCGTGAACCTCCACGCGCCCCACTCCTCGGACCACGACGCAGTCATGAAGCGCGTCGTCTCCCTCTCCTTCTCGGTCTATCCAGGTGGGTCGGAGGCCATAGGTGGAATTAGTCTTCTCCAGTCTATCTATCGCCCGTCCGCAACCAAACGCGTGACGCAGGGACTAACTGGTCCCCTTCACCGTCGGATTAACACACATCTCCACCGCCACCAAGACACAAAGACACACGGGCCTGATGGCGCTTGCCACTCGCCGCTCACAGACATACCCCAGCATGCGCCACCGACGTGTCGTCGCGGCGTTCTGTGGCTGCCTCGCGGCGTTCGCGATCCACGCGCCCGAACATGCCATGGGTCAGTTGGCCCCAACGACCACATTACCAAGCAACGGTTTAGACCCGACGGTGGCACTTACAAGCGAGGGTCTTAATTTCGATACTCTGAGTGCCGAGGTACCCACGGATACGTTAGCCTCCGGTCTATCTCTTGCTAGTGGAGTGGAGACGGCCGCTCTGGGCACTGTCCACGCCGCGACAGATGATGTGTCAGTCATCGATACCGGACTGGGCCAGGCAACGAACGGGGCCATCAGTTTTGCCACCAGTCTGCCTGCTGTGGATTCTACAGTGCTTGAAGGGAACGTGGGGCTAGCGGGCGCCGCTCTTCCGACCAATCCAACGCTCTTAGACCCGGCGGCAGGAGCAGCTACAGACAATGTCGATACTGCAGCGCTGGGAGATGAGGTGGAGCTAACGGGTGCCGCTCTTCCGACCGTTCCGACGCTCGTAGACCCGGCGGCGGGAGCAGCTACAGACGATGTCAATCCTACAGCGCAAGGAGGGGAGGTGGGACTAGCCGATGCCGCTCTCCTGACTGGTCCGGCGCTCTTAGATCCTGCGGCAGGAGCAGCTACAGACAATGTTGATCCTACAGCGCAAGGCAGGGAGGTGGGGCTAACGAGTGCCGTTCTCCCGACCGATCCGACGCTCATTGACCCAGCGGCAGGAGCAGCAACAGACAATGTTGATCCTACAGTGCAAGGAGGGGAGGTGGGACTAACGGATGCCGCTCTTCCGACCGATCCGACGCTCTTAGACCCAGTGGCCGGGGCAGCCATCGGTACTGCCAATGCCGCTCGTGCACCTACGGTCGGTGCGTTGGATACAGTTGAAGGAATGGCTCAACCAGAAGAGGAGGCGGTATCCCTGGCGTTGACGCCAGCAGTGGACTCGGCGGTCGAGACAGAAATCGGCACGACTATTTCAATGGGGCTGGGTCCAACAACCACGGATACCGTGGGCGGTGCAGCCGCGAATGCTCTAGGTACCATCACTGACGATGCAACAGACCCGCTGGGTGTCGCTGGTCCCGGCATCGTTGTGGGTCTAACTGCTCCGCCAGAGACCCAGGATACCGACTTGACTGCAGACGTTTCTGAATCTACGAATACAGTCGAGACGGATGCATCCGCGGGTCTAACTGGCCTCGGTGCTCCTGCCACAGCGGAGACAACGGCAATCACCGACCTTGACACGGAAGCCATTAAAGACCCTGCTCTTGATGCTCCGGATGTCACGGCTCCGGTCGTTGACGACCCAACAACGGGTCAAATCACATTGGCACCAGTCGATGGCGCGCTCTCGGATCCATCTCCTCCTGGTTCGCCTACAACGAAGGCCATCGTGGATGACGGAGTGGATATACTTCCTACTATCAAGGATGTAGCTGCCTCGACTCCCGGGACTTCGCTCGCTGATGGAGCTGCGAAGGAGGACGTGGTAGGCCTTCCATCCGAACCAGTTGATGATCCGGCTCTCGCTACGGCTATGGCAACGAACGAAGAAGAGGATGCGATTTCAGCACAACCGGTGGAGGTCGCTGCTTCCACTACCGAGGCTTTGGAGACTAAAGATGGGATCGCAACAACTGCCAAGACAGTGGATGATCCGGCTTCGGCTGCCTTAATTACCAGTACCGAAGCCATGGGTGGTGCAGCTGCAACTGGAGCAGCAACAGCTATGACAGAAGCCCTCAGTGACCCTGAAAGTGTCACGGATGATGATGAAGAGTTCGAAGAAGTCCTGGTGCCCGATTGCGAACCGGGGGGCGCTGGCGCCGATCTAAAGCCAGCCACGATCAATAAAGTTGTCGAACCAGTGGATGCCGCTGCTTCTGTCGAGACCGCGACCACCACTGACTTGGTGGATGCCACCGCATCAGCACCACCCGCCGCCGCCAAGGAGCCAGCATTGGCAGCTGTAGAGGATGGCGAGGATGACGACGACATTGAGGAGATCCTCGTGCCCGACTGCGATCCAGCAGGCACGAAAGTGGAAACGGACACCACTGTGGCTGGCCCTGTGGGCGGAAGTGCCACCGGTTCTACTGAGGATGACGACGAATTTGAAGAGATTCTAGTGCCCGATTGTGATTCGAGTTCGCAGTCTAAATCTGCCACAGAGACGGTGGAGTCGGAGGTCTCAGCTGCGACTCCGGATCCTACGAAAGCTCCTACTGAAGCTCCTACTGAAGCTCCTACTGAAGCTCCAACTGAAGCTCCCACTCAGGCTCCGCCTAACTCGAAGGAAGAGGACGATGATGAGTTTGAGGAAATCTTGGTCCCGGATTGCGATGAGAACGGGGATTCCAGTAAGGATACACAGAAAGGCCCCGGGCAATCGGACAAGGGCGAGAGCGAAAGCAAGCTCGACAAAGAGGACGACGACGATGACTTTGAAGAGATTCTCGAGGTTGACTGCGATCCCTCGGGCAAGAAACACCCTCTGGATGAAAACGACGACGATGATGACTTTGAAGAAATCCTCGAACCAGAGTGTGACCCCAAAGAGAAGAAAACTAAGGAGAAGACCGATGACAGTGATGATTTTGTAGAAATCCTTGAACCAGAGTGTGACGCTAAAGCGAAGAAACCCAAGGACAAGAACAACGACGATGATGAGTTTGAAGACATCCTGGAACCAGAATGTGACGATAAAGAGAAGAAACCCCAGGACAAGAACGACGACAGTGAAGAGTTTGAGGAAATCCTCGAACCAGAGTGTGACGCTAAAGAGAAGAAACACCAGGACAAGAACGATGACAGTGATGATTTTGAAGAAATCCTCGTGCCAGACTGTGACGACAACGACAAAAAGAAGACAGGCAAGTATACCGAGGTCGTGGAGATGGATTGCGACGACGACGATGATCCCTCAGGCAGTGATCCATCCGCCAAGTCCGGCAAGTGGGTCGAAATTGTCGAACCGGATTGTGATTCAGAGGATCCGGACGTGGGCGCGGATTTCGAGGCCACGGTTGGAACCGTGCATTCCGAGATATTCCGACGAACGCTGTTGCGCACGGAGAATTAGTCGATATTGGTTGAGAATTTTCGGATCTGTAGTTCTAGTTTGAAGATGGTCAGCGTTGCAGTTTGGCTTGCTGTATCGGTAGGTAACAGCATAAACACGTAATTGAATAACATGCACTTTGTATCATTACAGTATTTCTGCTTGCAAGAGGGCAGCGTAAGATTGTTTTGTCTTTAGTGAATAGTAGAACCACCGAGAGAGGCAAGAAGACAATCAACCGTATTTAGCGTTATGGGCCCTTCATTTAGAAAACATCACGGCAGCCCGGGCCGTGGTCATTTTCATAGCTGCATGGCGGTTCATGCACCAGGAAGGTAATGGTCGACCGCGATTCACCAGTTTAGTGAGACAGGATGAAGTGAAAACCGTCATCGGATACTACTAGTCAAGTACTTGTCCATCACACCCACAAATGCACAAACGGTTTGGGGGGGAATAGGAGCTGTTCGCACGTGTCACTCATGGACTCAACGCCGATAGAATCAACTGCGGGTTTGTTTGTCGACCATTTGCTCTTCCTTGGCTGGATTTTGCCACCTCAAATTCCCCTTTGGACCTCATCTCTGAAGTGGCAGCCGGATCACGATACAACAGCTGTATATTTCTGAAACACGCTTATATCTTGTCTTTACTATACCATAATCATAATGTCGGACACTATGTACCTGATTTTGATACAACACGCAGCATAGTGTCTGTCTATAGTATAGTCAGCAGTATCAAATGGGTTAGAACGTCAGCGGGCGTGATTGAGAATCCACGCTAGGCCACCGCAGGACCACGTCACCATGACGGCATGGAGCGATATCCCCCCATTAGTCCGTCCTGCGTGTCTTTAGTCACTCCATGGCGCTCGCCCAGCGCCGAATATGTTCAAAAGCTCGTCGAGTGCCTCGACTCATTCTTCAACCGGCAGCGTCCTAGGTTCCACCTCCTCGTCCCAACTCCACCACACCCAACCGACGAGCCTTCATGAAATTCCCAGCCGGTATCCTGAGTGCCGCCCTCGCACTGGCCACCATGGCGCCCACCTCGACGCATGCCATGCCCATTTGTAACGCGTGGAAGGGAGCCGTGTACGACCAGGCCAAGGCTGAGTGTCCGGAGCTGGCGAACGCCATCCAGACGGTGCAGGACCAGGGCTCCGTGCCCTGGTACACGGACAACACGGCCCAACCCGACCTGGACGCCATGATCGGCAAGCTGCAGGCCGAGTGTGGCGCTGAGACCAAGATCCCCATGGTCATCTACGGGCTGCCCAAGAAGGACTGCAAGGCCGGGTACTCGGACCGAGGCGCGAACCAGAGCTTTGAGGACTACCAGGCCTTTATTGACCGCCTGCAGCAGGCCTTCCCGACGCAAAACATGGTCTACATCATGGAGCCGGACGCGATCGGGCTGCTGGCCGACGCCGCCTGCGCGGCCGAGAACGAGTACAGCCAGCGCGTCAAGTGGGCAATCGAGAAGCTCTCGGAGAACCCCAACGCCGAGATCTACCTGGACATTGGCTACTGGACCCTGACCAACGCCGACAGCGCCGCCGCGATCGCCAAGTTTGCCAATGAAGTCTGGCCCACGGGCAAGTGCGCCCTTCGCGGTATCGCACTCAATACGTCCAATTACCAGAGCACGGACTACATGCTGGAGCTCTGCAATACGTTTGCGCAGGCCACGGGCAAGAATGATCTCAAGTGTATCATCGATACGTCACGCAACAACGTGGGGCCCACGGCCTCGAATGCCTGGTGCAACGCCCACAAGGGTGGGGTGGGTGTACCCCCCACGATGGACACGGGGAATGACCGAGCGGCCTACTACCTCTGGGTCAAGCCACCGGGTGAGAGCGATGGCACATGCGAGAACGAGGACCGGGCCGAGTCCCTTGTCGGTCCGGAGGCGGGCCAGTTCTTCAAGGAACATTTTGAAATGCTCTGGAACGATGGCTACTTTGTGGCACAGAACGAGTCGCTCCGGATTGGCGGAGGTGCCGTGGCGGAGGGCGCAACACCCGTTCCGGAACCTGAGACCCCAGTGCCCCAGCAGGATACCCCGGAGGTTGCTGCGGATAGTAGTAGTCTCGCTGTGGCGGCGGATGCGACGAATTCGTCCAGCCACGAGCTGACGTTTGAATCGCTCGCGGCGCTGCTGTCCAAGGCACTGCACCAGGTGGAGGACAGCGCCAAGAAGCATGGCGTCAAGGTGAAGCTGCCCGCGCACAAGCGCCCCACGTCTCACGCGCAACCGTGGAAGGGGAAGCGGACTCGAAAGCGGGGGAAGAAGCACGAGAAGAAGGAGGAGGACGAGTACAAAAAGGAGGACGAAGAGAAGAAGGACGAAGAGAAGAAGGAGGAAGAGAAGGAGGAGGAGAAGGAGGGGGAGAAGAAGGAGGAGAAGGAGGAGAAGGAGAGCGACTACTAACTTCAGTAAACATAGTGCATATTGACAACCACACTCAATCAGTTCAGTTTTGAAAATGACAATGACAATGGACAGCCGAGCCATCCTACCAAGGATACTAAAGCTGAGGCGTGGTCGGATTTTGACCAGGGCCACCTGAAGCCCCCAACCAGGTCCCAGAATTTCCTCCATCCGGTAGTGCCGGATTTGCTTTGCGGCGGTTTTGTTGATTGATTGCGCTGGGGTAAATTTGAGAAGTTCCAAATTTCCTCCCGACACGCCTGTTACCACCCCAGCCACCGCCAAGCGTCACCACACCCAATAGGTTCAGGCTCACCACAGCGTTGGCTTCCTCTTTCCAGCCAACTTGGAATCACCCCCACGATTGAGTGGATCATGGCGTGTGGCTGGACGCCCGACCTCATGCGGATGATGGAGCAGATGGCCATCGAGCGAGACCGTCACGTGGCCGAGTCCTCCGCCGAACTCGCCGCCGCCGCCGAAAGTCTCGAACGCAGGCAAAAGCTGCAGCAGGCGTCTCCATCCGCTCAGCCTCCTCCACCAGCTCCATCCGTGGCCAACTCCGGATCCGGATCCGGATCCATGGACTGGACGACGGTGTATGACAAATGGGATACCTGGGAGGATCCGGAAGAACTGGCGCAACGCGAGCGCGAGCTCCGGACCAAGCAGGACCGGCTCCGGCAGCAGCAGGAGCAGAATGCGATGGGCTGCAACCACGACCATTCTGCCGAGCAGGCGCTCATGGACATGACCACCGAGGCCAAGCTGGACTCCTGCGAGGCCCAGGCCACGCTCGGCTCGGCCTTCTTCGCGCAGGGCCAGTTCCAGCGCGCGGCCTACAACTACCACCGCGCGCTCACGACGTTCGAGTACGTGTTTCCGGACACGACGCCGGAACAGATCCGGCTGGACACGCTCCGACTGCGTGTGCTGCTCAACTTCACGGCGTGCCGGCTACGCACGGGCCACCTGGAGGATGCCCTCCACCACGCGACACTCGCCCTTGAGCTGGATCCGGAGAACGTCAAGGCACTCTACCGCCGTGCCCAGGCGCACCGCCGCCGCCATGAGTTTGACGAATCCGGACGGGACCTCAAGAACGCGCTGGACCACGCCACACAGTCCGGAGAACACGCTGGATTGATCCGTGAACGTATGTTACTGCAGGCGCAGGTGCTGGCGTATAAGAGCAAAAGTCGGCAAATGTCGTCGGCCATGTTTCCCGGTGACGCCAACAAGGCCAGTCGCAGCCAACGACACCAACAGATGACACCGCTGGACTCGGGCATGATGCTGCAGCTTGCCATGACCCCGTCGCGAGCTGTGAGACCACCACTAGCGGCGCTGGAGAAGAAGAGCAAGAGCGAGCCAGAGCTAGAGCAAGCGCGAGACGATGATGATGATGAGAGCGGGATGGAGCTGGAGAGTTGGCGACCGTGCACTAGTGGGCTGCGCGAGATGGAGCAGGTCCTCGCTGGCTTGTGAGCACGAAGGTGGGGGGAGGACAACATGTAGCACGCTTTGTTTTTGTTTTTGCGTTGCTTTCGTCTTCTATTCTATTGTTCACCAAAAACAACATAGTTTAATCGTGGGTAAGGCAGTAAATACGCCGTAGGTGAGAGGTGGGTGGTGGGTGACAGCTATATGTGTGCGTGAGCATGGCTGGCCCGATAACTGCAGTTAGTCGTCGTCGTTCTTGAACTTGTACGAGTTGGAGGACATGGTGATGGCCCCGCACATGTACGTGGAGCGCTTCTTCTTGTTCTTCTCCTTCGTGAAGTCCTTGCCGCGCACCTTGACCAAAATGTTGTTGGCCTTGCTTCCAACACCCTCTCCCGAAAACGTCGCGTCATCTACAGTTATAACAAGGATAGGAGTAAGCAACAACATCTCAACAACAAGAAACCCCCCGACCACGTAAGGCCAGCTACCCAGGCAAGTCACGTACAGCTGTTGTCTCGCAGGGTGTCGTCCACGATCTTCTGGGACCAGAACTCGCCATCCACGCGCTGGAATGGAACACCAGCCTGCTTGCTTGCCGCCAAGGCCTATAAAACATCAGCACCAGCACATCGATATAAAAGAAAACGTAAGTGATCATCGAATCAACGAGTCAGGAAGAGAGATAAGGAAGAAAAGATGAAACGCGGGGGAGGACAACGTACGGGCTTGGTCATTTGCTTGGGCTTCCATTCGAGCGCAGCCTTGGCGGCGGCATTGCGACGTGCCTCCTCCTTGGCATGCGCCTCGCTGTTATCGGCTTCATCATCGCTATCGGATGAGTCCGAGTCCGACGACGAGTCATCCGATGAATCCGAATCCGAAGAAGAAGAAGACGAAGACGAAGAATCCGAGCTGCTCTCAGCCGCCTTCTTGGCCTTCTTGGTCACTGCCGGTGCCACGTCGGCGCTGGCCTTGCGCTTGGGCGCAGGCGTGGAGGTACTTGCAGCAATCGCCTTCTTTTCCTTTTTGCTGGTATCCTTGTCATCATCCGAGGAATCAGAGGAAGACGACGAATCGGACGAGGAAGACGATGAGTCGGAAGAAGACGACGAAGAGGACTCCTCTTTCGCGGTGGCCTTGGCCTTGGTCGCCGGCTTGGTCGCGACGGTTTTCTTCACGGCGATCGGCGTTTCCTTGTTCTTGGCGTCTACCTCCTCGCTTTCGTCATCGGAATCCGAGTCTGAGCTGGAGCTGGAGCTCGAACTCGAGCCCGCCTTGTCTGGCTTGGCGTTGGCCTTTTCGACGACCACCGTGGTCTTCTTGACCTCGGTCGTGACGGTCTTCTTGCTCGTCGCCTTGTCATCTTCTGACTCAGACGAAGAAGAAGAAGATGATGATGAAGAAGACGAGGTCGATGGGGAGGTGCTAACGATCGCCGCCTTCTTCTTCTTG
Source organism: Pythium grandisporangium (assembly GCA_023336285.1). Classification (NCBI taxonomy): domain Eukaryota; phylum Oomycota; class Peronosporomycetes; order Pythiales; family Pythiaceae; genus Pythium; species Pythium grandisporangium. The sequence goes on from JAADWT010000198.1 coordinate 15,161, forward strand.
CTCTCCTTGGCCACGTCCACAACCGATGACGCAGGGATCGGCTCCTTCTTGCTCTGAGCAGCAGCATACTGCTTGTAGATGGTCAGCAGATCCGTCTCGGCGCGGAATCCCGTGAGGTTCTATTACCGCAACGCACCGCATATACAGTAGTTAGCCATATGCCACAGACCCCACGCCATACGCCACACGCCACGACCTCGCTACTCGTATCGCTGTCGCCATCCCACACATCAACGTACCAGTTTGGCCTCCTTCTCCAGCGCCTGGGCCGCCTTCTTCATGCCGGCGCTCGCGAGAAACGCGTGCACGAGCGGGAACACGTCGCTGGCCACCACGGCCGCCTTCTTCTTGCTCGCCACCATGTTTTATCGATCTGTGGCGCTGTCGGCTGGAGAGCAAAGAGCAAGACTCCGGGCGTCACTCCCACCCACGTGATGGGAGTTCGTTCGGTACTTGGTGATGGTGGCGACGCTTTGAGCTCGTCCAGTCGATTTTCTCGCTGAGGAGGGATCAGATTTGAGAGGGTTCGCTGGTGTATCTGCCCCCGCCTCCCTCTCCTACTGCATCTGGCCACGTACCTGCAATCTCCGATATGGCTACATCTGTGACGTGTGTGGATGGTAGATATGTGAATGGCATTGGCTATTTGTTAGCGAGTCATGGAGGGCTTCCACTGGCCGAGAAGGAGGAGCCGCTTCTTGACATCCAGTGAGAGAGTGGCGGCATCGACGAGTGTGAGCTGGACGCCGTCATCACAAGTCAGTCACGGGAGGGAGGGGTCAGTAACTGTGTTGGTATGGAAGGAGGACGACAAAGCAAGCGACCTACGTACTGTTGGTTCCCTGTCTTCCATCGGCTGGGCAGTTCCTGGTATAGTGTGACAGTCTACAGGTTTCGCCTTGTCGCGGAATCGCTTGCGAATCGGACTCATTGGTCGCCGCGAGGACGATGGCGACGAGTTGACACTGGAGGTTATCACTGGTCCGCCGTGATCGGGTGATCCATCGTGAGTGACAGCAAACAAGGGCATTTCTACCTCAAGCGGCTGCACCTTAGCAGCTCGACCACTGTTGCCACCGCCTTCCACACTGATTTCCTTCCACGCCACCACATAATCTTGCCAGCGGTGGAAAACCAGTCGCTTGAGGTAGTGGTGTCGATACTGCAATGCTTCCTGGAGCCGCTGGCCGTGCCGCTGTCGAGACGCAGCCCAGTCCCGCCAGCTACGAACCGCGTGGTGCACGTTGCGCTGCTGCCACTTAAACCTCGCGTCTTCGCTCCGCTGTCTCCGATGAACCATTCCATGCCATTCCCGCCAGATCACCTCAAGCAGACGATGATTGCTGAGTAGCAGGAGCTTGACGGTCACCGACAACAAGACGGCGCGATCTTGAACACACTTCTGAACGGCGTTCTGTAATCGTTGGAAAACCATTCTTTTCGTAACGCGGCAGTGATGCCTGGTAGCTACCTGCATGAACGCCTCTCGTTCTTCTTGATGCCTTATGGCTGTCTGTCGCCAGTGCCAGAAATAGTGGACGAGAACTCGCCATACTGCGTGGGCCCGAGCCATTCGTTTCCACTCGGCATGCTCGACGTAGTGCCTCCACCGTCTCCACACCTCTCGCAAGCACCGATTCCCTCGCTCCTGGCTGTGGGTACCAATCACGCCGCGCCATAGAGCTCTCTGGCGTGCCACATTACGCCACACGGTGACAATCCTCTGCATGAATCGCTGCTGTACCAATCTCGCAAATCGGACCGCCAATGCCTCCTTCACATGCCGTTGCCACCTCTCAAACGCTTTCTTCTGAACCAATCCATGTGCCTTCACACACAACTGTGCCGTTCGAAGCTTCCCTCGCCACCGTGTAATCGCGCACCGTACGCTACGTCTATGACGCCACGCAGTCGCCAACTGAACCATCTCGCGTTGCCTCACGCGGCTGACAGCAAACATGTGCCATCGTCGACGCAGACACGACTTCAGTCGAAACTGCAGCGCGCACCGCCATCGCTCATCGCTCTGTCGTCGCATCTCCACATGCGCTCTCCACCTCAAAAACATGAGTCTACAACATCTATCCTCACGTCTTGCCATGCGCGCCACCACCTCGCATTGAAGCTGACGTGCGCGCCACCACCGGTTCGTCCACGTCCGGAAGACCATTCTTTCGTATCGCATCTGTCGTTGGTCCAACAGTTGGCGGCCAATACGACGAAAATGCACATACCTTCGCCACCTCGTCATGACATCCGATAGTCTCCGCTCGCAGCGATTGGTCCTCCATAACCAAAGTGTCTTGCGAAGCCGTCGTGTATGGATGTACATCCGGTTCCACTTGCGCATTGACCTGGTTAGATGCCACCGAGCCATCTGGCTCGCAACGGATTCCGCACGAATCCGCTTCATTCGCTGCGAGGGCACCACGTCATGCTGCCAGAGCAACCAGTGTTTGGTCAGCACCCGCGCTCGCTGATACGCGGCCAGGCTGTGTGTGAGCAGGCGGCATTGGTCCACGAGTCCGCACCATACAGACCAGTGCCGCTGAAGCACTTGCCGTTCGCGACGCTGCAGCGCATTGCTCGCAATCTCCCAGAGCTCGCGCTCGCGTCGACGTTGGCGCTGCCGGTCCATGACGGCTACCACGATGCGATGCCACCCGTGGAAGAGCTGAGAAAGCGTTCCAGCACGTCGCTGCCTGATCAACAGGGCCATCGTGGTGCGTAGGCATCGTTGGCGTTGCCCCCACCGTGCCCAGCTCGTAAAGACGGCCCACTGACGGCGCATGCGGAAGAAGAGCCGTGCATGGAAGAAGTGGCGCCAGCGCCTCCACGGTGTCTCCAATAGCTGCCAATCCAGCACCCAGCGCTGGAACAAGCGTGCCTTCTTCGTCAAGAGAGGCGTGGTCATATCACCGTCCAGAGCATTCACAGACGTGTCTGGATGGGCAAGAATGCGTTTCATGCGCTGACATTGGTCCGTGAATTGCTTCCACAGCGCGAACCGGAACCGCGTGCGATTGCCGCTGGCCACACTGGCGAAAAGCACTCGGCATCGTGTTCGAATGCGGCTGTGTAGCCGCCAGGCCGTGACCACTTCACGTAGAACCCGTTGATGGTCCCTCTGGATGGCCGAGCGCTGACAAGCCTGCACTGAGCGAAGCAAGGCCACTCGCTTCCGCCAGGCAACGAGGCAATGCTCTAATCGGCGCTCGTGACTGGCCCCCATCATGCGCTCCACCTTGTTGAGAACCACCAACTGGCGCCAGCGCCTCGCCATCACACGATACACATGCACTCGATGCAGATACATGGCGCTTGCGACTTGATGCCACGCAACCAGCACTCGCGTGGTGTCCAACTGAGCTCGTTTCCCCAGCAAAGCAGCCAGGTTTGCCCGCAGTTGGCGCTGTCTTTGGGTGACGTTCCGCCATCGTGAGAACATGCCGTGTTGCACGGCGTGCCGCATCATGTGTACGGCACGGGCCAGCAATCGGTGACGCGCTGTGTGGATCACGACGACATCGTGCCAGGCCGTAAACCACGTGCGGAGCGAGCAAGATGTCCACCTTTTTAGCGCTGCGCGTTGTTTCTCGCATGTATGGCGTCGCTGAGCGATGAACGACCGCCAAGACCTCCAGTACAGGCGTTGCAAGTGACCGTGGAAGTGAGACCTCGCTCGTGCCTCGGCCAGCTTGGCGGCGCGTTGCCTGTAGGTCCCTCGCAGCCATTGAGCAAATATACGCGCACTCAACTGAGACTGCCAGCAGCGTGTGCTGAGTGCCGACATGGTGGCCAGTAGCTTGCTCTGAATGACACTGGCTCGCCACTCACGGATGCTGCGACGCTGACGGAGGACATCTAAGACGAGCTGGACCGTCTGCTGTGAGTGCCGCCATCGACGTCGGTCCGTGGTGACGGCGTGCCATTTGTTCCACACGCAACGGCATCGACAGCGATCTCCGATGCGAACCACCAAGTGCATGTGACGCCAGCGACACCACACGCGTGAAATGATTCCATCTCGCTGGTGTCGGATGCGTACCTCCATCTCTGTGGCACGAAGGCGACGGCAATGAAGCGTGTAGACCTGCCACGCGTTCATGGACTGCATGACGCGAAGAAGGCGCCATCTCATGAGTACAGCACGTACCGAGACCGCACGTCGTTTTGCTTGCTTGGTACCTGTGTGCCATATCGTCACAGCACGTCGCAAGCCCTGCACGAGGCAGTGCTCCGAAGCCAACAGCATGGTGGCTTTCTTTTCACGACGGTAGGTGCCGTGATACCAGGCCCACGTCAACCAGCATCGTCGAATGGAGCGGGCCTTCCACATGTTCACGGCATGACAGACGCGCTGGCGACGTCCACGAGCATGGCATGTCCACAGATACCACGTGTGCCAGCATTTGGGCAGCAATCGCTCTTGCTTGAAGCGATATGTGGCGAGTCGCTTGCGCTTCCAGTGCTTTGCCCGTGCTCGCCAGTGCAGGAACACGCTTCGTCGCCGCTCGCTGGTGATGCAGACCAAGAGGCGTAGCGCATGCTTCATTTGGTTACGTTCCTGTGAGCGCGCCTTATGATGGTTTCGTAGCGCCCTGACGCCTCGCCTTTGTGCTGCGGTGAGGAAGAAGGCTTCAGTATTCGCTCGTCGGTCTTGCTTCTCGGTCGAATACCGACGCCAGGCCATCAGCACGCGACGCAAACGATGCGTACTGCATCGCTGCGTAAACAGCTCGAGTACTCGCTGTAGTGTGAGCCGACGACGCACCCAGGCCACCCAGCCGCGGAAGCATGTACACAACAGCAGTACCTGCAGGCGCTCAGTGGACTGCTGCAGTTGGGCGCGAACGCGTCGTACTCGAGCGACATGTGCCGCCCAGAGCCGCCAGTAATGCACCAACTGTCTGGTATTCAAGTGCACACGAGCCACGGTGAGCTGCACGCGATGCACTCGTTGGAAGACGGCGTTAGCGTGCCATGCCGCCACGGCCAAGGACAACGCACGTGTAGTAAGCGTACGGTGTGCAATACCCTGGGTCATTCGTCGCTGGGTACTGATCGTGGTCGCCTGTGTCCACGTGTGAAGAGCCAGCCGAAGCGCGTACCTGTCCGTGAATCGTGTGAAGTGCCTGTAAATGAACTGTCGTCGCTGACGAGAGGTAACCACGTTCCGCCATTGCCCCCACATCCGCTTGACTCGTTGGTGAATACCTGAATGCAGGACAAGACGACGCAATACCTGAGATTCTCGCCACGCATTCCATTGTCTCCAGATGCGACCCACTAGTGCGTGATGCCATTTGTGCAGCACTTGCGTCATCATGACTCGTTTCCACTTGATGTACCCTGCTCGTGCCCGCCACTGGTCAAGGGCTTGACTGGCTGTGACGTTGCGCCATCGATACACCGCTGCCATCAACCAGTCCCTAGTCAATGACGTCTCGCTATTCGCTAGTGATCGTCGCATTTGATCGATACCATCACGCATACTGAGCTGGCGACGGCGTAATGCTACCCACTGCGCCCACACCGTGCCAAGTATTCGACGACGCCGTGGTCTGCTCACGCTAGCATCAAGTGCTTCAAAAAGATCCAAGCGCTCTTGTATCCGATTCACGAGCCATCCGAGCAAGAACGAGTGATGTACACCATGCTGCGCCTGGTGGAAACGCTGCTGCATGGTATTACTAGCTGCAACCACGGCACGCCACGCTGCCCACGCTTCTTGCGTAATCTCCAGTCGACCACGCGCAATAGATCGATGGCGCATGACTGCTACACGTACCGACAGCCGATGCCTGTTCATCCATTTGTCCCAGTACGACCGCACCAATCCACGCCCTCGTTGCCTTCGGATCATCCTGCTGGCTTCATTTTGACACATCCATTCACGCCACAAGGACCACACATACCGCAAACTTGTATGTCTTTTCAAACCCAGCATCACGCGGATTGTTCTTGTTTGAGTGGCCAGACACCGCCATCGTTGAAACCGGGCACGCAGTTCTGCATCCAGCCACCGCGCGACAACACGGAGCTGTAGGGACTGCACCGCCTTCACGTGGTGCTCAACGATGGCTCGCCAGGCGTTGAACACCGTGCTCAGCGAGGTGACCTGTGACCGAGTCAGGATCTCTCTCATCCTATGCATGGCACGGAAATACGTCGTCCATGCCTTCACGCACCGCGCCAACTGCCGTAATCTCCATTGCTGCATCGCGTGACAGAGCAAACGCTGACATCGCGTAGTGAAATGCCAGTCACGAATGGTACGCATCGTCAGTGTCGTGGTATAACAGTTGTGAGCGCTCTCCACGTTCAACCTGGATTGTTGCTGCATGACGACAAACTGGCGGCGCCATCGGTGGACGCATCTCCAAAGCAACCGCTGTTGCCGTCGGGCCATCACGTGACGCAACCTTGTCGCAAACTGCGTATACACCCGCCATGTAACAAACGCGCGTCGTTCTTGGTGGTGGCAAAGCAGGGAGGCAGCGTGGGCCATGGCACTCCTCTTGCATTGACTTTTCGTCACGAAGCCTTTCCATTCCGCAAATGCTGACGGCAATAGACACAATGCTCGAAACACGAGCGCGCGTTGCTGTAAGGCACGGAAGGTGACACGTCGCTGGTGGACGCGCTTCCATTCACGGAATACCTGCTGCACACAAGACGTAGAGGAGCGGGACTCAATACGTAGGAATGTGGTGCGAAGCAAGGCGCGCACTCGATGCCATCGCAACCATCTCTGGACAGCTCGTCGGTGACGATAGACTTGCATCCGATTCTTCACCGTGGCGTAGGCATTTCGTGCGTCACCTTGCATACGAATGAACAAGCGCCACCGGTGCCAGACGGCGGAGAGATGGCCGTACTGTGTGAACCGCACGACTGCATGGTGGATGCGAGCCATGCTTCGTCGACGTGCGGCATAGATATGCAGACGACGCACGGAGCGATGCAACACATGGCGTTGAATCCCGCTCCGAGTGGCTTGCTCCTTGTGTTTCGTGTCTGTCTTGAGCGCCAACCAGTCGCTCCATCTCACAAACAACTGCACCAGAAGTCGGTGTTGCCAGCATTCAGTGGCGACTGCTTGACGATGTCGATCCCCACGGCGATCAAGAACGTATTGGTGCCATCGCCCAAACATGAGACTGCATTGCTTGGTGGTCCACGATGTCATGCAATGGCGAAGTAATCTGGAAAGACGATGCTGATGGAGGACCACTGCTCGCCACTGGGTCACCGAGTGGGTCAATCGGAATCGCTGCAGTCGACTACAGATCACAAGGTCATGGCGTTGGTTCTTCTTTCGCTTGACTACATACGCACGCCATTTATGAAAGCCAGAGCCCATGGCCTTCTCCACGCCCTGCTCCGCCAGTGTGACCAGGATCTGCCGCGTTTGTTTGCGTGAAAGCCACTTGGCCTTCCATAGTGAAAACCGAGCAAACAGCAGGCGATGACTCCATACCATGACGGCATGCGCTACACGTGTGTGTTGCTGAATCGCTATCGCGTGACGCCAGCGCCACTGTTGCCACGCCTGCTGCATACGGTGCTGGCTGGTAAGGCATTGAACGGCGCTGGATCGAATCGCTCGGTCACGTCGCGAGGTCATGCGATGGATCCATTTTCCTATCGCGAACCGACCGCGAAGCAATAGCAGAGCGGATTGGGCACGAATGATACTGTGGTGACAATCGTATCGTTGTTTGGTGTATATTTTCCAGTGAGCGAAGCACCGACGCCGCCATCGATTGTGGTCCGTTGTCACTATCCGTGTAGCCATCGTTTGAATGAAAAACACACGCCGCCATCGTCGCCAGCTTCGCGTCAGTGTCTTATTCTCAATAGCGCATACTCGTTTAGTGTCTCGATCTCGCCGGTGGAATTTGCGTAGGCACCACATCTTCCACACGTTCCAGCAAGCCTGCTGATGACCCAGTGCTCGTGTGTGCATATAACCAAGCACTTCGCTACGAACCTGGTGATGCCGAGACACGATCTCGACCAAGGCCTTCATAACGATGCTGCATAGCGTCCTCTTCTTCTGCGCCTGCACCACACGGATGATCACCCCACGACGCTGATGCTGGACTTGAAACTCGTTCCACCCGCGAAATACTTCACGTACGATCCAGTGCTTGTAATGAACGGAAAACGCGCGGCAGACCATATGGATACGCGTGGATCGCATCCATCGCCGCCAGATTCGAAGGCGAGTCGCCGACGCCAAGGCTTTGATACGCTTCTCCTCATCGGCATGAGCACGCGACCACGCCAGCTTCCACGCCTCCAATACGAGAAGAAGTACTCGAGAATCCTGTCTTCTCTGCGCCTCCTGCACCACTGTACGCCATGCTTGTCGTTCTTGAGTATAACCCCACCACGTCAGCAGTACAGACCGCAACGTGCGTCGCTTGCCACGCGCTAAGAACCGCTTACAGACTTCCGCATCGGCAACGACACGGCCATGTGCCTGCTTCCACGCGTGTAGTGTTCTCGCCAAGAGATGATGTCGATATTGCCGTATGGCCCGTGCAGTTAACGATCGGGCCTGAAGGCTAGCGGTGGCTAGAACCCGCCACGTGCGCCATGAATCGCGTAGGCATCGACTGCTGAGGCGCAAGCGTACGACGCCCGTGATCGTTTTGGTTAGGAACCCCTCTCGCGCCGCCCACTTGGACCAGAGATCGAGGCAATCCACCGCAAACTGAATCTCCTCGGTGCGTCGCCGAACCAATGAACCGGTGCGAAGTCGCAGGATGCAACGTGTGTGCATCGCCCACGACTGAAAAATGCGACGCGTCAGCCAGCGATGCAGCGCATGTACAATGCCACGAAGAGCCATGCCGCTATGCACCACGTCCAGCCGTCGAGTCACGAACCGTGGTGGTGCATGTAAGAGTACCATATCCTCTCGTTCACTAGCCATTGCAAGCTGCAAGCCTTTGACCTCACGGTCCGGAAGTGAGCACGCGATCCATCGGAACATGGCCCATGCGCCAACGGGGGGCAGTAGGGATTGCAGGAGCCGATGCTGGCGCTCGTGGTTCAGACGAACGATCTGGCGGAGCGCCAACATCTCACGCCACTGCTGGAAGGCCGTTGCTATGGAGCGCAGCACGTGCGTGCTCTCGTCCGTCACCATCGTGCGCCGTTCATGAGGTGTCTCATCCGCAAACATCACCTGTCGTACTCTGCGGAGTGATGGTGAAGCAGGTTTCACTGGGAAAACGGGTTGTTGGTGGCGTGGACGGATTGCCGCCATGGGTGGTAATGGCTGTGAATCTTCCCCTTCGTCAGTGTCGGTGGTGCAGCGGTCATTCACCGGCCAGGGCCGTGACGAAAGTGAAGACGGCTCGGACGATACCGCCAGTGAGGATGAGTCCCACGGCGACCGCACCGATTCACTCCCTGTGGACGGTCGAAGCTGCTCCTCCTTGGTATGACCATCCGCTCGGTGATGGTACCAATGCACCCGTGATGGCGATGGCGATGGCGATGGAGATACCAGTGCATCCTGAAAGCGGTCCACCGCCGCACGGCGATGCTCATGATTCACACCACCTACTGTTGTTGCTGTTGCTGTTGCTGTTGCTGCTTCTGCTTCTGCGTCAGCGGATGTTGTTGCTAGACTGTGCGCGAGACCCCCACGTGTCCTCTGAAAGCCCTGTGCACGTACCCTCTGCGGGGCATCTTCCTGCGCATCGTCATCGTCATGGTCACGGTCACTGACACTGCTGCCACGCCCCCCACGATGGCTTTGACCCGCCTGGCACAGGCGATGCACTCGTCGTCTAGGTTCGACCACTCGTCCCTGCTGATGACTTGAGGCTGAGGCAACACCTACCATCGCCCCCATGGCCATGCGCTGCAGCTTCTTCTTCCAGTCGCGCTCCGGGTCCAGCGACAGATCGAACAGGAGCCGGTGGAAGCGCGCATCCGCCGGCGCGTGGATGCCGTGCGCCGCCAGCACGGGCTCCGAGGCCGCCACCAGCTCACGTAGCGTGAGTGGGCGGGCGTCCGCGGTCATGTGCTGCGGCTTCTTCTGGCTGACCCCGGTCGTGCGTGGGTTCTGCTGCTGGCGCACGCGCTGGGCGTGCGCAAACACGCGCGACAGCAGCAGCGCATCCCAGTGGCGCTGCCGCTCCGGTGGCCGCGTGTGCCGCTCATGAGGGCGCGGCCGCGGCGGCGCCATGCTGGTAGACGTGGTGATCGGATCGCTAAGAGCTGATCGCTACATGCATATACGGGTAGTAAGGCCGACTTGCTTTGCGTCTGCGTTGCTTTATCATCCGTGAGGAGGCTCTTTGCGATGCCGCACTTCAACATGGAGAGAATAATGAGCCAATGATAGCGCGTCGAAATTGGGTTTTGGGCCAATGAATGGAGGGGAATGCCATGGTGTCCCTGGCAGTTATGAACACCCCCTCCTGCCAACTGAGCCCCGTTCCAGGTCATCTTTCAAAGTCTCACGGGCCATTATTATTCTGATCAGGAGCACATTTCGTGGCGGGTTTTCCTCCTCACGCCCTCACGTCCTCACGCACTAACTCACTAGTATTCATCATCGTCGTCATCGTCATCTCCGTAGCGATGGCCATGCGCAAGCGAGTCTTCTTCAAACAGCTGCATGTACTTGCGATGCGCCTCCTTGCGCTGCAGACATGGGCGGATGGGGCGTTGCACACAGGCCAACAGCATGCCACCGGCATACTTGACCGATGCCAGCAGCGCATTCGAGGCCTGTGCGCTCTGGCGCTGCCAGGCATCAATCTCATTCTTGAGCGCTAGTGTCGGGTCATTCGGATCGACTTCGCCCGCCGCCACCGCGGCAGCACCAAACGAAGAAGAAGACCCATTCGCACCAAGGCCAGTGGACTGCTTCCCCTGCTTCTGCTTGCCACCATGCTTGCCCTTCTTGCTCATCGGTCCCGCGGCAAGCGTAATCGTGGACGGCTGTAGCAACTGCGAGCCAAAGAGCTTGGACGCACGCCCCGAGAACACGACACGAGCACCAGTGCGTCGCCCCGAGGCATCCGTCCGCTCCGGGTTGGAGATCTTTTGCATGGCGCGGCCCACGGCAAAGACGACCCCTTCATGCGCTCGAGCGTCCACGGTGGTGTCCTCGGACGCGCCAGGCGTACCCCGCCCAATAGGGATGTAGAACATGTAGGGCATTGCTGGTGCCTGACCGCCACTTGCGGCACGTTCATGGGGCAGCAGCGTCGGTTCCACCAGCATAGCCGTGTCCACATCTTCCTGAAGCACCTGGAGCCACATGGTGCGCTCGTGCGCGTTCAAAATGGAGCCAATAGCAGCGAAAATGGCGCCATCGCGGATCCTACCGACGCGCTTGGAGGCCGTGGAAGGCTCAGCGTGGACGGTCAACAGGCAGTCGTCATCGCTGTTGGCTTCACTGTCCTCGTGGTCGCCGTCGGTGGCTGCCTCATCAGTGGGGAGCATCGCGGCCTTGCCACTAGCGTCACTAGACGTTGTAGCACGCGCCACAACGACCTGGAAGAACTGCTTGGGCGTCATCTTGCCAGCCATCGGGATCTCCTGTAGCATGCACACGTTGGTCTTGGCGCTTGACTGGATCGCGTATCCATACAACACCGATTCCTTGGCGTGAGCCGCCGAGGACGAGGACGCATTGGAAGTCGGTGGCGAGGACGAGGACGGTGTCGATGATGCAGACACGGGTGCGGCCAGCGAGAGCGTGATACGAATCCAGATCTGTCCACGGTCGTTGAGAAGGCGGCGCGTGGAGGTAACCACCGAGCCTGGGGGAAGTTCACCAACAATGTCGGCATCCAGCGCCGCTGAGCGTCGCAGAGGCAGCGCACGTTGGCCGTAGATATTGCGGTAGCAGCGCTCTTCATAGTCATCTCGCCGCAGCGCGCGGTCATGCACGTCGTCAGCGCCCCAGGGCACCATCACCCGCTCCGCCGTGTGTGCGTGGCGCTCGATGACCCAAGCTTCTTCTTCTTCCTCTTCTTTTTCCTCCGCTTCTTGATCACCGTTGGCATTCTTCTTCTCAGTTTCCGTGCCCTTGCCCTTGGGGGCCCGTTCCAACCGAAGCCAGACATGGTCCTTGACCAGCTTGCGCTCCACCACGGTCGTAATGCGAAAGTTGGTCAGCTTACCGTTCGTTGGCGCATGCAGGCTGGGTGTGGCGCGAATCGGGAGCTCACCCTTGCGTTTACCGGTACGGGGGGCAATGTTTTGCATGTAAATACTCGCCCCAGCGGTCGTGGCAATGGGCTCGCGAGGATCCTCCACCACCCGAAGTGCATCGGCAAAGGATTCGTGGATCCAGCCCGAGAGCCCAAACGTGGACGTAACCTTGAGCGCCAGCACGGTGAAGTCGGCGTTGAAGCGCCACTCTGTGGCCTGGAAAACGCTCGCGACGGGCATCTTCCGAGCGGCCTGTGCGTGATGGTGAGGCTGATGGCGAAGCGTGGAGGCACCACGCGGGGAGGCCATCGGCGAGGAAGAAGACTTGGAAGACGAAGAGGAAGACGCGGCGGAGGCGGCGGCATCCTGGAACATGGGTGAACGCGACAGTGTGATGGGCTCACGCGCGCATAAGAACGCTGGGAAGGCTGTTCAATGAGAGGAGGAGAGGGAGAAAACAACGAGAAGAAGATGAGATGCCCAGTGGTGACGGTCATAACGAGGCTGATAGAGGAATGAAGCTTCCTCCCCCCCAAGCAACACCTTAATAAAAAAAGAGAGATGGAGGGCTACGTACATGGCAACTGGTGCAGCCCGTGGAAGCGGCGTGGGCGATGCAGCGCCGTGGCGCTACGCTGCTTGGGTGCCGTGGCCTCGTCGTGGTCTAGAGTCACGCGGAGGTAGCCGTTCTTCGCCGTGTTGGAGAACGGGCCGCGGCGGATTTTCATCCAGCACTGGTCCTCATAGTACAGCAGCTCCGAGCAGGCAAAGTACGCGCCCACGGGGAGCAGCCCACAGCTGGAGCATTCAGGGCAATGGCATATCCCACAGAGAGCAACAACGAGAGAGAGAGAGAAAGGTGTAAGAAGTGAATCGAACCTAAGGAAAAAGTATGGAGCGAATGGTATCTCGAACGTACCGATCGATGGTGCGCTCGTGCGGGGACGAGTACACGTATTGCTTCTCACGGTGGAGCTGCAAGCCATCGTCCGCGGTCGCGCCGTGGCCGCGCCCCACGTACTGGTAGAACACCTCCATGAGCAAGCCAATGCACGATCAATGCCGATGCCGATGCGCCGTCCGTCGCGAATGCAATGTGTTCGTTCCAATTCTTTTTCGGCTGATTGCGTTTGGTTGTTGGTTCGGTGGTTTCGGGTAAGTAAACGTGAATTTAAGTGTAAAAATGCGGATATTTAGGAGAGCTTTGTGTTTATTCGGTGGGGGGAATTTTTACGTTATTTCTTCGGGGACTCTCTGCCGCAGCGAAATGCAAGGTCAGTTAATTATCACTTGCGTGCAGGGCAGGGTGAGCCTGTGAGCTGTCTACCCGAAGAACTGCTGCTTAAATGGACCGCACAGATGGGAGTTCGTTCAAGCACGCCTCAAACCTCGGCGACGCATTCGCTGTCCCGTCCGACCTCCATTTTTCTGGCAAGATTCGTGACCCGCATTTTAGGTGGCAAATGTGTACTGATCCTCGGGTCCAGTACTTATACACATGGAAAGTATACGTATGTTGTCCCGACCCGGCTTTAGGAGAGTATAGTACCCTCCACCCGAAGACCAGTGACGTTGGGGTCCAAAGTTTGGACCCCCACCTGGAGATCACATCTTCACGCATCTTCCA